>LKNJ01007646.1:11703-22933 GCA_002120245.1 Maccullochella peelii | reverse complement strand
ATAAGCTTTATCAAAGAGGAAAGTCTTAAGCCTATTCTTAAATGCGAGGAGGGTGTCTGCCTCCCGTACACAAACTGGAAGCTGGTTTCACAGAAGAGGAGCTTGATAGCTGAAGGCTCTGGCTTCCATTCTACTTTTAGAGACTCTAGGAACCATAAGGAACCCTGCATTCTGGGAGCGCAGTGCTC
This sequence comes from Maccullochella peelii, assembly GCA_002120245.1. Lineage (NCBI taxonomy): Eukaryota > Metazoa > Chordata > Actinopteri > Centrarchiformes > Percichthyidae > Maccullochella > Maccullochella peelii. Next base: position 22,745 of record LKNJ01007646.1, on the reverse strand, counting down.
TAGTGGGGTAATAGGGTACTATGAGCTCTTTAAGATATGATGGTGCCTGACCAATAAGGGCTTTGTAGGTGAGGAGAAGGATTTTAAATTCTATTCTGGATTTTACGGGGAGCCAGTGCAGAGAAGCTAATATGGGCGAAATATGATCCCTTTTCCTGGTTCTCGTCAGCAAACGTGCTGCAGCATTCTGGATCAACTGGAGCGTCTTAAGTGACTTATATTTAAAACGTGTTTTTTTTTTTTTTTACAACACTTGAAATGATGAAGGCACTTGCAAATGACAAGGTAATAAAAAATGAACATGAACTTTTTTTCACAAAAGTAAAACAAGAAGTGAACATACTTCTGTACACCTGACGAATGCAAGTCCTATATTCACCCCTGAGTCTGAATATCTGTCTCTTTCGCTGCTAAATGCTACTATGTTCACCAGATTGTTGCTAACTCTGTTTGCTGTTTGGTGCTGGGCAGGTAGTGTACAGTGGGTTTAAACCAAAACGGTAAAGTTGAGAGCCGTAAAACCAAAACAATGAGCTTTAAAGATGCTTAAATGCTCCACAGAGCAGACGGGAACTGCAGAGTTGGTGATAATTCTCTACAGGGTTCATCACTATGAGAGAACCCTTTCACACACAGTCATTTTATCCATTGTTGATATAAAAATGTGGATTAGTGCACCAGCTGACTCAAAAGAATAATTTCAAAAATGAATTAATTAATTGAAGTTAAGTTAATTAACTTCAATGTGCCATTACACTGTCATTGCCACCTGTGCGGTTAACCAGTTGCATATAGTTATAGAAGTTACATAGAAGAAGGTAGAAGTTACATATACCCACTTAAATGGTCCCCAGATTATGATTTCTAATGATTTTAGAGACCCTCTCACCTTTCTTCTAGCACCACCATCAGGTCACACAAGCGATATCAAAATCTAAGGGAAATTGCTGTGAAATATAATGGGTACGTTCATACTCCCCAGAGACTAAACCCTTCATTTTGGACTCCATGCGTTTTCATTACGCTTTGCATACTAGATATTTTATTGTCTGATAGGCAGATGGCCATGAAATTTGCTGAGCTCATTCAAGCTCCCAAGAGGATTAATCCTTTTGATTCTAAAGACCTCATGGTCTTTTTTCTAGCAGTGGTGGTGCCCTACCTTTCTGCCCCCAAAGGGTGATATTTGCTTCTCAGTCTGTTTCATTTGAAGATTAGAGAAAAGTTAACATACTTCTGTGTAGCTGAAGCATGTTTTTTTTCTTTCTAATCCTATTAATGATCTGATGACCCCCAAGTTGGAAACCCATACTCTAACGCTGCCCTCAAATTAGCTACTGGTTAGGTTGTGTACTGATATATGAAGAATCATCAGTATGTTGTTTGTTCTTTGCCATTTTTTTCATTTGTCTGACTTGTTTTGCAGAAGCACACGGGAACTGAGCAGCAGAGGAGATGACTGTGGGAGACAAGTGAAGACCACGGACCAGGAGACAAAACTCACACTTTATCTTCTTTATTATATTATTTATTTATTGTAATTTTGTATCAGTTTGTTTACCTTCATAGGGAGCCACCTTGACAGAGAATGCTGTATGGGGAACATTCACCCCAAAAAGCAGCTTTACCTCATTTCCTACCAGGGTTGTAATGTGGGTTTATGAACGTCAATATGGACATTTTTTATACTGAAGCTGCCACAACTGAGATTTTGTGATAATATTTAAAATATTTAAAGAAGAAGTCCAACATTCTGGGAAATACAATCTTTGTGCTAAGCTAAGCTAAAAGCATCCTGGACCTATCTCTGTAATGGACACACCGATTAAACATAATAATTTTCATTTTCTTGTTCTACTTCCTTAAATCTTCAATTATTCCTTTTAAATTTGGCCATTTTAAACCTCAACAACTATAAGCATTCAGTGTCTCCCACAGACTTTAATTCCAATCTGATAGAAAACTCTCTGAAACAGCATTTAGACCATCATAGAATAAATTCTTTAAAAAGACTGTAACTTTTTCTGAAAGTGGCAATTACAATTTTCCCTCATTTCCCAAAGACAATAAAGTCCTTGTGAGGTATGCTGTGTTTACTTCTCATTTCACTTTTGTGATAAAACCATTGAAATATTTATTGGTGACATGCTGAAACTGAGCCCTATTTGTGACCTCAACATTTTGTACGAAAGTCCATGATTCGGTCACATAGTGTACCCAACACACACCCTGGGGGGGAAATATCTAAAACTTCATGTGATCCCACAGATGTCCACTATCTGCCCAGAGCCATAAAATGTTTGCCTGGAGTGAAGCCAACAATTAAATCCAACATTTCCACAAACTGTGCTGCTCTGTTGAATTCAACTTCTCCACTGCGCTAGCTATGGCAGTATGAGGTAGTGGCCAGCTCAGCAACGAGATCTTGGATTTAAACATTGTTTTTGCCCAGGGCAATCATTTTATCATTCCGGGAAGACGGTAGACATCTCTGAGATCATGAAAGTGCACCTGAAAATACAACCTGCTGCTGGATAGCAGGTTAATGTAATATTTAGAATTTTTCCCCTAAGGTTTGCATCGAATCACAAAGTTAGGTATGGAGTGCTGAAGTCACAAATGTGGCTAGCTAAAACGTAGTGTAGAGAAGAGTCATAAAGTCAGCTACTCTGCAGTAACACTCCATCTAAAGTTCACTAACATTAGCCACCATAAGTTACTGGCCATACGAAACCACGTAAGGCTGTAGCAGCAAAACCCCTGAGTGTACTGAACTGAGCAAGGGTGTGTTTTATTGCTTTAGAATTTCTGTTTTTATTGCTAAGATGAAGATTCTCTTATTTATAAAGTTACAGTCTTGCTTTAAAGTCAGACTAATAAACAGTCAATGGAGGATTAGCACCCTCTGCAGGCAGAGAGACCCACCTTACCTTTTTCGGTGATAAGCAATCTGTGGGACATATTACTGCTCTAAAATGGAGAATTATTGTTGAACAGTTCAACAAATAAATTAAATTAAAATTAAAAAGACATTTGAAGGATTTCCATAGCTGTTGTCAGTATCACACCAGAGTTGAACAACACTGACACACTGATATCTGATAGGTACAATAAATCATACAGTCAATTGAAATGGAGCCCCCCTGTATCAGCCAGCTATAAGAAAAGAAATTGTCACACACACATGTACAGCACAAGAGTTCATTTTTCGAGCTGACACTTGCTATCAGTTTTGTTTAGTTTTTTTCTGCACTTCTGGCAGACTTGCATTCAGGTCCAAAACTGTTTTAGACCCTAGTTACTGGATTGTTGCATGGGTGTCTGGAACAGTTCTACATGTTTTATGTGGCACTGCACCATTCTGTTCTCCAAATCCTGGAACTTATATATATTCCATGAAGACAACTTTTTTACGGTAACTTTCTCAAGTCTGTAAACATCTCCTGCAGTTCATATCAGCTTCGGCATGTGACGTAAAACATCAAACCAACGTTCTGCACTGTAAATACACAAAATACTGAAGTGGTTATGAGCTGCCAAATGTTTCTTTAACTGTGCTGTTTTTGAGCAACTTTATTATTTATTGAATCTCCTCTTATATAATGATTATTGATGATGCATTATTCACATCCGTAGATAGTTCCATGTTAGAGAAGTTTCTCATTTGTGAGTATTGAGGATCCAAAGGCTTTCCTGCATGAGTAGTAAATGGGTGAACAGCTATCAGAGATGAACTCTGGAATGCATTCCCATGTTTTTGTATGATTTTCATTAAGAGTAAAATGCTGAAATAATCTTCTGTTTGAGCACAAAGCTGTGGAGGTCAGTCATGCTTGGAGAAACTGCCTGCACAGCTACACCACAGTGTAAATAGCTGGAAGTGCCCGAGCTATTGCACCTCTGAGAATGTAATTCTGACTTGTTTACCAGTTCAAAGAGAATGTTTAAATGGCTTTTCAGTAATAAACCTTTTCTACCTTTGGGCTTATTCTTTGAGATCTTTTTTCACATGTTAATATTTTTTATTAATAAATTATTAATTTATTTGTATCATTTTTTCATTTCAAGCTTTTAAGACCTTTGTTTTTGTCTATGCAATTAGCAACATTACAGCTTGCCCTGCATTAGATTAATAAAGTGGACAAAGTATTCAGATTTTCATTATTGGGCTACACAGTGAAGAAATAAGGCTTATTGCTTGGATTTAGGATTGATTCATACCTTAAATTGAATACCTAAAAGCTTAAACCTGCAATAAACTATTTTTTTGGCCATGGAGCAACATTATGATTCATTAGGAGTGATATTTGTGTCCAACTCTCTGTTAACTGTTTTTGGTCTCCACCAACTCCTGAGGGAAATATCTGCTCTTTAGCTGCTAAATGCTCCACCATGTGCACCAGCTAGTCTCTAACTGTGTCTATCTGCTGTTTGGTGCTGAGCAGGTTTGTGTACAGTGGCTTTATTAGAGCTTTTTCTCTGAAAACAGCTGCCTGCTGAGGCCAAATTGGTGCTATGAGAGCGGTGTGAGTGAACCAAAACAGGAAATCTGTAAGCCGCAGAGCTGAAACTTACTATAAAGCTTTGTTAAGCTGAGGTGAGCTGCAGATTCAGGTTATAATTCTCTGTATGTTCATCACTACATACCATTAACCTTAAACTGAATACCTGTGAGATTTAGTATTGCGCTTTCATAAAGTTGTGGGACACCGAAGAGACACATTTTTAAAATAAATGGTAAAAATTGAAGCAAAAGCGGCCAAGATATCTAGATATTTAGTCCTCCCTATGGGTCAAGTGCTAAAACCCCTTGATTCTGCATTTCCCATAATGCAACGTTTAGCATCATATTTTATTACACCCTGCCTGCCTGGTATACACCCACATTTTCCAAACTCCACACCTCCAGTTTGTAACGCAGGATTTCTGTTATACATTTATAATTATAATATTTATTATACAAGATAACCCTGATGACATTGCTATGACATCATCAGGGTTGTTATCTCAGACATGATGAAGACATTATACAACTGTTTTTACAGGGTGAGCATTACAAACCATGACCAGTAAACTGAACTTGATGTGTGAAATCTGTGAAGTGCCCTTTCAGAATGTCATCAAATCATTGTGCCAGCGGAGTGAAACAACTTTTATTTAAATTAAAGGCACAATCTGAGATGTACCTATGTGAATATCTGAGCACGTTTGTGGCAGCTGGGCCTATGGAGGATATCCTTGGTCATAATTCAAATTAAAAGTCCAAATAGAAAATGAAGAGATAAAATTAAAAAGATTATTATTTTACTACGCTACTAGGAATAATCAGGCCATAATTAAAATTAAAAGTCCTAATTAAAAGTTTACAAAGCCATTGCTTTATAAATAGCAGTACTCCCTCCGACCCTGCTTACTGTACTTTCTCCATTTTCATTGCACTGTGCTCTATAGCAGCCAGCTCCCCCTGCTGTCCATAAGGTGGCTCTGCGCCCTGGCCGTTTCAAACCCTCCCTCCAGCCTTTGGGCCACGCCTCCTCATTTACATACAGCTTGAAAAGCCAAACGCCAAACATCAAACGCAAAAACATCAAACATCAAACGCCAAATAGAAAATGGCAAACATCAAACATCAAACGCCAAATAGAAAATGGAAAATACGAAATTTAAAAAGCCAAATGGTTAAGTGCAAATAAAAAATTAATAATTAATTTTTTTCTATTAAAGCTTTTACACTTTCAATTTGCTTTTTCAATTTTCAATTTGGACTTTAGTTATGGCCTTATCATTCCTGGTAGTGTAGTAAAATAATAATCTTTTTAATTTTATTTGTTTTCATTTTCTATTTGGACTTTTAATTTGAATTATGACCAAGAATATCCTCCATATGGGCCAGGCGTTGTCATTTGCGTTCACGTACTTGCACGGAACATGGTTTGTGCCCTTAGAGGTGCTGGTAGGTGGATTTTGTTACCTTTGGACAGAGCCAGGCTAGCCGTTTCCTCCTGCTTCCAGTCTTTATGCTAAGCTAAGCTAGCTGTCTCCTGTCTGTATCTTCATATTTAGCATACAGGTATGAGAGTGGTATCAATCTTCTCATCTAACTCTCAGCAAGAAAGCACATAAGCAGAATTCATAAAACCTTGAGCTATTCCTTTAAAAAAAAAGTTTATTTACAATAATTGCAAATCTTTTATAATTGTAATTTAGATTGTGACAGGATTTTCTGCTTCAAGTACAAATAAACTCCATTTGAAGATATCTGACTAAGTCTTGCCTTTTCCATGCAGCCCCCAGGTTGGGAACCACTACTTAAAATCATTTAAAATGTAGACTCAGCAACCTGTGACAGAGGACTGACACACCGTTTTTTTTAATTTATGTGATTTCTGAATCTTACCTGAACTGAACATTACTTCTGCTTAGGTTCTGCTGAGTTGGTGTGTTCCCTAGTTAAATGAACCAGTACCTCACATGAGATCAGCTCTTGCCCAGCATGGACATATAACATATAACCCATATACAATATGTCATGATTTTTTTTTGTCAGTCTTAACCACACAGTCTGACTGCTGTTCACTGCTTCATCCCCTGGCTTCTTCTTGGCTCTTCTTCAGGCTCTCTCCGGGTCTGGCCTGTGGTGGTGGCCTGACTCTGTTTCAGCCGCCCCTGCAGCTCCTTGGGCCCGGTGTCCAGGCGGAACAGAGTGGGGACCTGACCCAGGATGGGGTTGTTCTGCTGCAGGCCAGAGATCCACTGGTTGAGGGTGGCCTGGTCTCCTTGGCTGGTCATACACATGGCAAAGACTGAACCCTCATCCACTGGATAAAAGACACAAACAGCTGCATTACATACTCAATATTAGGATTCCTATGCTTTAATTATCCTGAGCACAATGCAAATTAATTTGGGTGTTAACTGAACAACCAGTCAAAGATAAGGATCAATCAAGAAAATCAATTTGACAGTGCTCATATCTTACAGTCTTCCACATCGAAGCTCTCGTCGTCCCCGAGGTCACAGTCCAAATCCAGGTCTAGCTGCAGAGGATAGCCCAAACACCTCTCTGCATCATAGGGCTCCTCGACCTGTGGGGGAACACACAGATACCTCTGTATGAGCTTTAGAATCAGTGACAAATATGAACATGGATGAAGAGAGAGGTCCACCTACTGCTGAAGGCACGCGACACTGCTTTCAGATCAGTAGGAAAAACAACATCAGGCAGGAGTTAAGTTACAAAAACCCCCTTAACTCCAACTGAGAAAGGCCTCTTTCATTAAAGTCAATACCAACCATGTAAACTCAAAGATGGCACAGGAGTTCTTTATTATATATATTATAATATTAAATTTATTGACGAATCTGGGTTGTAAACAGAGGTAGAAAAGCCACCATACTGTGGTGGCACCTCACTTGTAAACCGGCATACAACACCGTTATGTACGGAAAGGATTTCACTCTTTAAGCACTTTTGCTAAGAAATCTGTCCTGCAGATCCTGTAGAACTGGTTAGATGTTGAAAATATATCAAATGCCATTAAAAGAAAGGTTATAACCTAAAAAAACTTCTCATTGAAATCCAGTTCAGTTTTAACAGACGATTAGATGTCTTTTCTCTTCTGTACTGTTATCAGCTGCTCCAACAACAAACTGTCACTATCCTCGGCTCCATCAAATCAATTTTCCTTCTAGAAATTTCCATTAAATCCTCATGTTTGGATAGCTGCTACCCCACTGATCCCTGTTAGCTTGTTACTCTCTAATGTTTCCTGACTGAAATTCCACTTTTACAGTATCATGCGTTTTCCATTCCTATAAATATAAAGATATAATGCAGATTTTCAGATTACAATGCAAGAAATTATGGAGTTTGATGATTTAAATAATAAACTACCAATTCCTGCTGGGTTTAATTAGCTAATGCTACTCTACACAGCACTTTCTCACCCAGACTGTGCAGGTCCAACAGAAGTGGTATATAGGGCTGCAACTAACAATTCTTTTCATTATCGATTCATCTGTGGATTATTTTAACTGATTAATCGTTTGGTCTATAAAATGTCAAAAAATTGTGAAAAATTATCATCACAATTTCCCAAAACGTAACGTGACGTCTTCAGATTGCTTCTTTTGTCCGACCAACAGTCCAAAACCCAAAGACTCTTCATTTACCTTCAGAAAGAAAGAAAAGCAGCAAATCCTCACATTTAAGAAGCTGGAACCAGCAAATGGTTTTTGGACATTTTTGATGACTGAAATGATTGATGACCAAAATAGTCATTGCAGCACTAGCGGTATGTTAATGTTATTTTTTCCTAAAGTGTCGGACTGTTCCTTCAAAGATGATAAAACCATTTATTTAATCTATTTCAAGTTAGTGTTTAACACTGATTTCACACAACATTAACGGCATTAATATGTATTTACTGCTATTAACTTAATAACAGATAATAATAGAGGGTTTTCCCACCTTCTTGTCTGGCGGTGTGGGGTCAGCTCTGAGGATGTAGTAGTACACACACGTCTTCCTCAGCCATAGAGGGAAGGGCCCCTCTACAAACACCGGCCTGCTCGGGTTATGCTTGGCCAGCTGCTCCATCTGGCTGGGGCTCTGGATACCTGGTGTCACCGCAGGAAGGAAAGAAAAAAAAAAAAATAGACAATGAGCAAAAGTCTGGATATATATGGATATGATCCCACCACTGTACTAATAAAACACTTTTAAGATGGAGAGAATGCAGTTTCCTGGTTTGTTACTGTTGTTTCTCTGGTTTCCTTTCCAGTTCGGCTTAAAATCATCTACTGCAATTATGTGTCAAAGAAGACAATATCTGATATATTTCTGGTAAATTACAGCAGTATAGAACATTTTACTCATAAGCCATGGCTTCTGCAGAGATTATATCCCCTGACTTAACCAGGTTGGGACACAACTCTTGAAATTCCATGAGTAGGAGAATCCTGTAAACCACTACCACACATTAAACTTGAGACAAACAAACAGTTTCCATACCTACGATATGTGGAAGTGTCATCTGCTCTCCACTCTCTGTAATGTCTGTACAGGGCAGCTAGTGGGAAGAGCAAATAAGCAGACAGCTTAGTGGTAACTTTGGACAGAGCCTGCTTCCAGTCTTTATGCTAAGCTAGACTAACCATGCCCTGACTCCAGCTCTGTACTTAACACATAAACATGAGATCGATATCAATCTGGACATCTCACTCTCGGAAAGAAAGTAAATAAGCGTATTTCTGAAAATTCTGAAAACAATGTATCTAAGTCCAATCCCAAGTGTTCAGTTGTACCTGGTAGACAGTGACTGCAGCATCCAGGTCATTAGCGATGCGAGTCAGGGTGAAGCTAGCCAGGTCCACTGGGTCTACAGGCAACTGCTGGGGGATGGGGAAGGGGTTTATGTGTTTGAATTTGGGAAACCAGTACATGATGCGCTGGTACTTCCTCATGGGGTGGCTCTTTTCTCCAAAGATCTGGACCAGCAGGACTTTGGTTGCCATGTTTGGCATGATACCTGAAACACAATCATTTAAAACTGAAGATAAACAGACACTGCTGTGTCCAGATCCCTGTCTGGAATAACCCTCTCTAAATTCCAAAGCATTCCAGGAATTCCATGACCAGACTAAATGCTGTAACAGACACCCACCGTAGTTCTCCATCTGCTCCAGTAACTGCACTCCACACTCCTGCTGTCGAGGGTAGTGGTTGAACATTCGCTGGATGAAGTTCCTGGGCACGAACACCTCTTTGGGAAAAACATCCAGCAGCTTGTTGTAGACGGCCAGGTCTCTCTCCACGCCGAACTCCGGCATCTTCTTCAGAGCAGCGTAGATAAACTCCACGTGACCCCTCCGTCTCACGTCTCTCTTGGTGAAGACCTCCACCACTTTGTTAAATGTGGCCTTGCTTTTGGCCTCTTTGGCCACCTGCCCAAACAGGTCATCATGGGTGACCACAGCCTTGTCCCTCTTCTTGTAGTCCTCACTGATGAACTCTGCGGGTACAGGTTGCCTCTTAGCACATGCTGGGCTGCCGTGGAAACGCCTCAACACCTACAAGTGACAATGTATTTTGTTTAAATGGAGGTTTGCACTTTAGAAACACAATGCTTCTGTCTTCCGCATTTTGTTCTAGCGCACAAAAGCACTGTTAATGTGCTAACTAGGAACTGTGTTGAGTTTCAAAAATGTCAACAGTGAACTTGGAGCACATTTGACAGTGTGGTTGGGTGATAGAACAGAATCAGAGAGTGTTTCTTTAGGCAATGATACAAAACCACACTAATATCAACCAATAGAATAACAAAACGTAAAAATATAAATTTATATATCTTTTAAAGAATATGATTTACTTGAAATAGCTTAAAAATTATTGTTGTACCAAATGACGTTTGGTATACCATTTCCTTGGAGGCTGGTGTATTGCTGAATGTTTCATTCAGATACCGGGATACACTGGGTCTTACTGCCAGAACATTTTCATATTCTTAATTTAAACCTCTCTAAACTTTTTTTTTTTTTTTTTAACATCAGGCTTGCTTATAGGAGTGTTCCAAATCGACTCAGTAAGCCATCTGAAATGCACCATCTTGTTGTAAATTGCTTCTGTCACCTTGATGAATACCACTGTGCGAGAATTATTTGATCGCAAAAGAGTAAGTATGACCCAAGAGTAAAAAGAAAACTTTCACACCGCAGAGCTTCAACTCCTGCTGTCGGAAATCAGCAGATAAAAGATGACAAATGTAGCAGTGTCTGTCAGTAGATGTATTAGGGGACCTGAAACAATTAGAAAACATGAATACAGCCAAACTGTGGAGAAAGGCAGACTATATGTACTATCAGACTCATATGACAGGTCTGGACCACTCAAGAACTTCGTTCATGTCTAAGACAAAATTCCAAATATGAGAATATTTCAAAATCACTTGTACATGCCACTTAAGAACAAACCTATTCATAAGAGTGGTTCTTGCATGAGGTCCAATAGTTTCAATTAAAAATCTTATAAGATGATCTAATAT
>LKNJ01007646.1:0-11641 GCA_002120245.1 Maccullochella peelii | reverse complement strand
GAGAGAGAGAGAGAGAGACTGTACCACTACACTGTTTTATTTACTATATACTATTTTTAGCAGCGGATTAATCCACATTTGGTAATGAAGAAACATATCACTCAGTGCATTTCCGACAGCATCATTAGAACACATATAATGACTCAGAAAAGTCTGAGTCATTCTTATGTGCTATTCTACCTTTGCTAATAATGCTAACTTCATTAAATGACCAATATTTTGAGCAGAGTCTGGATGCTAGGTGTGGAGAATAAAGTTTACCTGGTGCTGGGTGCTATGTGGCATGTTGGGCTGTCTGGAGGAGGCCGACTGGAGCAGAGCACCATACTGGGCAGCAGACCTGGCTGACTGGCCCACCAATCTGAGACACTGCAGCTGGAGCAGGCAGGGGGCACACTTCATGGTAGATCTATTACACTGACCTTCTGGAAACAGGGCTGCAGAGGGACAATGAACATGCCATAGACAGTATTCAGAAATGATTAATAACTTTAATAAAGCTGGCAACTTCATGTGGCACTCTGGTAAGTTCATTATACTGCAATAGTGACACCCACCAAGATGTACGCTGTTGTGGAAGATTATTGTGATGATGACTGAAGAACAGTTTAATTTGTATAAATAAATTAAGTACAAATAAAAATGACTGTTTAATAAATTTGTGTAAGCCGAACTGAAGAGTGGTTCTGCTTTATTCATACACGTTCTTCAGTCAACTTCAATCTCGTATAAATATTTGCCAAGAGGTAAGAAAACATTAAACGGAAACATTTTTGTATGAAGCTTCGCATATTACGGCAAAGTGTCAGGCAAATTATTATTAAGAACTGATATTCTGTAATACATGACTTATGTACATATTATACTAGCATATATAACAATATATCCTTACTCAATACCCACCATTTACGCTGACGAACGTACGACGAAATTCTCCTTCAAAAATCTCCCTCAATGGACGCCTCCATGTTGAAAAGCCGGCCGAACATTCTGGTTCTACACACATTCGCTTCCCCCAGACAACAGAAACATTAGCGCAAACACAGGTTCCGTCAACTCTTGTTCTTGTACAGTCAGTAAATACACTTTTTCGGTATTGAATTGTTTTGTACATTTCTCTAAAATTGGCCCTGATGTAAAGGTGTTTTGGCGCCTGTTTTTGTAATAGATATTAAGCGGCACTGAGTTACCTCATGCTGTAGAGGCAAAAGAGGAGCAAATGCTAAAACACTATTTAAACAAAAGTGTGACAAGTGGAAGCTAAATAAAACATTAAATTCGTATTCTACTAATACCCAGTCATGGTTTAGGTTGTCACTGACAATTAAGATGCGTCTGCACTACAAAGCCGCGTGGTGGTGACAAATGCCTTTCAAACAAATGTGGCCTGAAAAAGTTGTGTTGCAAGTTTTATGCTGCATTTTTCCGTTACACTACATCTAGATACTATTTGCTGAGTCTGGAGTGGACTGGAGAGAGTTAATAGATGCAAAGTTGATGCAACTTTTGACAGTCATAACACATCTCTGCATGGCGCACTCCTGGGAATAGTATCAAGGTAGCCATAATGAGCTACATGACTTCCGGTGGACACTTTAAACATTTCAACTAGATATGTGTTTGTTTGTTTTTATCTCGTTATTCTATTTAATTTTGTACTCACAATTATAGTAACGTCATACTATCATTTCATATGCACATGATTTGGGAATTTATTTGAAATCCCTTTTTAACAGTTTAATAAACAATAGCGCTTTATTTACAGGAAAACTGTCCACGTTTCCGGTGTTCTTGTTGCTATATTGGCAATTTGACACAAGTCCCTGGTGTGTGACTTCTGACACTCCTCTCAGCATGGAAAACACACCTCAGTCCAGTCTTTACCGCTAGAGAAACTTCACACAACTTAAACCTCTGATTATGGATTCCTCTACAAACAGTTTGGGTGAGTAAAGCAACGAAAAACGTATTTTGTGTTTATGTTTAGTGATTTTTATTGACAACATTATGGAAACTTGACTGACTGTGTTCGGATATGCTACTTACATCGTTATAGAGCGAACACATGGCCAAACTACTTTTCAAAATTTGGCAATAGCTGTTGTTTTGCTTTTCGGCAAACGTACATACGTCGGACAACATGACTTACAGCATTTTACAAAACTGTACATTTTTCAGGTTCGTTCGGCATACTCTACATGTTTATTTCATCTGTACATCTTCCATACGACAGCTTTTAATTTGATAAATAAAGTTTTACAGTTGTTTCGCAGTGCTAGCTGCCGCATTCCTTTGTATATTTTGGTGGAAGAGGATAGTGGGAAAAACAGGCTGGCTCTTACAAAATGTTGACATTTTAAGGAAGTTTAGTGATGCTTGGGGCGCTTGGACTACACCGAACTAAAGAATAGAGCTTGAACATTTGGCTCTGTCTTACGGTTTATTCAGCTATATATTTACCATTAAGCAACGCCCTATACACTTCATATTTCAAATAGTGGTGGAGGGCACCTGGTTTATTGTTGCAAAATGACAGCAGCATTTGTGTAACTGTGTAGGACCTTCCGCATATTCTGAAGGGTTAGTAAACATCTGCTGTTGTTCAATTGCCTGCTGCTGGCTAGTTTCGGTTTTAGCGCGTGATGGTTTAGCGTTGGATTCAGACAGCTGTCTGTATTTTGGTACTTGGGGTCAAGTCAAATTTGAGGCGTGAGGGTAACATTGATTCTTCATCTGTCTCGCTCTGTTGTGACTAATGTGAAATGGCAGCAGAGTTTGTTAACTTCATGAAACATTCAACATTTTGTTCAGATTAACGTTATTTTAATTAACGTTTTTGTAAATTAAGTTTTGCATTTCCTAGTAGTTGCATGAGGTCCCGGCTGTGTTTTCAACAGCCATATTGACAGACCACCAGCAGAGCTGTCAGGAGATCAAAGTAAAATTTTGGTGTGGTTAAAAATGCAAAAAAAGTATATGGTGTGTATATATAATGTTTGCACCATAAATGATCTTTTAGTAGCCTGTTAAAAGATGTTTATGCACAAGCAGTTGACTCCTAAATGTAATTAATGAAAAATTAGTGTAGGGTACATATGTTGCTCTCCAAGTCAAGCTGACATTTTGCAAGCAAACAACAATCCTGACGGTTTCAAAAGCTTTATCCGCTCTGCCCCCACAATGCTGACAGTTTAACAGGATCTGTAACAGTGCTGCACAATGCTGCTTGTGTTGCACATCTGTCCCACCTTGTATGCTGATGTTGTGTTTACTTGTCTTGTAAAATGGTGGGGCGGCAAGGCACTGGGGAACAGTAAATATCACATAGGGACGCTCGCCAGCATCTGTGGGCAAGGCTGCTGTGGCTCACTGCTGGAGGGACCTGAAACGTAAAATACAGTGTAGAGACTGCCACTCTTCTCAGTGAAGGTCTCTGTCTTTAATGGTAATTATCTTGTTCTAATGCTTCATAATGAAGGTGATTTAATAACTTTGAAAAGCTGATGTGGGTGTACTGATACTGTGCAGCTGTGTTATACATCTGCTCCTGCCTGTGTCTCACTGTCAACTGACTGGCTTGCACCATATCATGGATCAGATGATGTAAACAACTCCCTGTTGTGGTTAGTGATGCAAGTACCAACATCCAATATTTCTGCACCGATCATTGATTACAGTCTGATTAGCAATCTCGGAACCCATCAGCTATTGTCTGACGACGATTTGAATGCAGATACATTTTAAAAAAGCAAATCTCTAGGGTTCCAAGATTGATAAAAAGCTAAATAGTCGTATGACGATAGCCGATGGGTTCTGAGATTGCATTTCGGCCAATGCGTTCCGCCTCTTTTGCTCTCCTGTTTACCTGCACGCAACGGAAACGGAAACCAGAACGCTTCCGAAACCAACATCTCGTCCCTTGCCTACAGATTCTACATTCATATGCAGATATCTGTTTATAGAGATTACATCAGACAAAACTCTTCACAAATGTAAGCAGATATCTCACTTTGTAGTTTACATGTACAATCAGCTTGGAATCATTAATTCGGACAATGGAATTTTGTAAAATGAGCATACTGTAAACGCCTACAAAATGGTAAACTAAATATCTGCAGCAAAACAAATTTTCAACACATGTTTATGCTTTGCAAAGCTAATATCAGCTGATACTCATACTATGTTTGTATACTGGTACATCTCTAGTTGTAGTTTCTCTAGTTGTACTTTAAGTTACTTAAATATTACTATTATTAACCAATTTTGGTGCCTGAAAAGTTGTGACAGCATCAGGTCTCTGGACAGTCTATGGTGGCCTGTAATGGACATAAATATAGTAAGAGCATGATGGGATAACAGGTGGCATGGAAGGCAAAGTTAATATAAATTAACTGTGACCTTAAACAGGTGGACAATTGGAAAGCTGGGGTAACAAACCACAGCTGTCATCTGTTGTGCGTTAAATGTATATACATGTGTATTTTCATTACCTGTAGTAAAGTTAAGTTTAAATATGGATTAAGACACATTTATTCTTGGATGCTCTGTTCCTGAAGTTAGCCTTTTCCAGGCTGCCTGGCACTCTTTTCTTCATATGTACATCCACGTACATAACTACATTGCTCTTTTATTTAACTACCTAGTTCCCTGTATTTATTGCAAATAAACAGGAAGCTAAAATGCATCACTTCCTGTGAGCCAGAGAATTTTCCCAGAAAAGAACTACCGCTACCAGACAATGAAGCTGTGTCTCAGTTGCATAGTAATATTTATGCATATATTGTACTAATTCCTACTACGTTTTTTTTTTGAGTGAGTAGTGCATTTACACTTACATCAAATGACAAAAATAAAAATAATTTCAAAATGCCAGCATGCAGGCTCAAATCTCTTGATTCAAAAATGTGGCATTGATGGACACACTCATGGATTGGAAAGCAGAAATGGGGTGAAGTGAATCTTTACAAAACACCTTTTTTACTTTAAATGTCAAACAAAAATACCAAAACATCCGTTGACTGACACACACAATGTGTGTTCCAATTCCATAATACATAGTTTACTGTATGTTCTATGTATAGTAACTGTCAGAGTATAGTGTTTTTGCAGATGGTATACAAGAAACCAGAATGTTGTTTATGGTTTTATACTGAGATGAAATTACGCCATATGTGCCAAATGCAACTTTGGATTGCCACTGCCAATTCAACTTCACAGAGAGTAAGCAAACTGTTTTTATAAAGATTTAGTTAGTTACTTTTACTTTTTAATTTCCAACGTCTGCAATTTATCAAAATGTTTTGCAGGTGTGAGTGGCATTCCTCTGTGCATTGCATTGTAGGACAATAGTGTCCATCAACAGTAACAGTACACTGAAAAATCAAGTGGATTTAGTATGAATACAACTTTACGGCCTGCCTGATTGTCAGACTTGCTCGTGTTTCTTGCCTTGTTGGACTGTTGTAGTGATGTCTTTGTGTTCCCAGACAGTAATGATAACTAAAAAAACAACCAAAACAAACAGAATTATCCTTTAATGTTGTCCTTTTTTCAGTGTGAATATAACAAACATATTTGGGACATAGTGCAAGTTGCGCAGAGATCAGCAGGAAGTTGCATCAGCAGATGGCAGCTATTTCAGTGTTTTTCCCAGAATGTTGTAATACTGCTTCTTTTCAGAAGAGCAGGCATGCTGTTTTCCTGGAGTCTGGAGGTAGACAGTCACTGTTTCTGTCTCTTAGGGCTGGGTATTGAACCCTCTTGGTATTGACCCAAATGTGTCTGTAGCACTGAGTACAGAAAGCTGGCATCATATGTCTGGTCAGATTCATAGTTTTGTTTACTTATTCTTTGATCAGTTAGGTTGATAGTTTTGGACTTCAAGCAAAATGTTGCTAATTTTATACAATTTTATTGACAATTAATGTCCTTTGACTTGAGTGTTCTTGACTTTGAATGAAAAGGGACTTTGTTGGAAAACTTTAGTAAGGTATCGACAAAAGTACCATTTTGGTACAAGTAGTGAATCTCAGGTATTGTATCAGCACTCGTAGATCAAAACATTTCAAATGATACCCAGCCCTAGTCTCTTTGTATGAAGTTCCATTAGAACTTCTTAGCTGCCACCAGACATATAAATCAGAAAGAACAAAAACAATTCATCGTTAAATTTCTGGTTATTAAATCTGTAACTATAAACCACATCGCTCCTCACTCAGTGAGATCATCGTGCTGCAGAGATTTATGTTCCAGTAGCAGTCAACAGACTAGCTCACTGTTTTTGTTATCTGTATGCAGAGCAAGCACAGTCTTCCATAATGTTTGTGTCTGCTTCTGCTAGATATGACTGTCAAGTCTGTGGCAGTATGTTGACCCCGCTGCCAGCGCTGTGAGCCTGCACATGTACCATCCCCTCTGGCTTTTTGACAGCTATTTTTAGATGCTTTTATCCTCTAAGACAGTTGTGCATTTAGCAGGCATACCACATAGGCTGATTTTGAATTTCTGTCTACTGAACAATCTAAATTAAGAAGCTTGACTACTGTTAGTAATGAAAATGTTTAGTGCAGATAAAATGAGAATTGATTGTTGGGGCTTTATGTATCACAAAGTCTTTTACTTAAAGGAACTGTCCCATTCACCATGGCCAGATTAACCTGTTTGGAGGGCCCCAGTGCAAAATATTTTTGTTGGGACCCCGCACCCTAACCTGATGTGCCAGATGGTTTGTAATACAGAGCCAATAGAGAAGTTGTCCTTGGAAACTGTTTGGCACTTTCAAGAAATTACTGTCTATCACAGGCTAACTTCAACCAATCAGATCAACGAACCATATGATGCTGAAGCCAGTCGGGAGAAGAACAAAAGTGTTTTTTTACATGGAGAAAAGCCTTCAGTGCCGTTCTTTGCTCTTCTGTCAATGAAGAAATACTCTACAGTTCTGATAGAACTGATGCTATAGCAGCATCTACGCTAACCTCTTTAGGAGCCGCCATTGTTGTCGTCACACCTAAAGCACGCTCGTAGCTGCCAGTAGTTTATCTTCGGATGCTGATTGGTCCGAACCACTATTTGATTTGATTTGATTTGAGTAAACACAACTTTCTTCAGGAAAATGCACAGCTAAAATAAAACTTAAAAACTAGATTTTGCCACCTGGGGCTGGCGGGAAGCTCCAACATCCTTCACTTGAGAGCCGGGCTTCTGACTTCCGGAAGATAGAAATAAAAAAATACAGATCAGTGATTTAGTTTTGCTAAAAGAAGAAATACTAGAGGTTAAAAAAAAAGGAAGAAAAAAGAAACAGAAACAAGGATTACAATAACATATTTGCACTGCTTTCATGCTGTGTATCATACCTCATTTACATAGTGCTGTACTCCATCAAGAGAAGCTGTTTAAGATCTTTTTAAAAATCAGAAATGAAGAGTGAAGCAGAAAAGTTGTTCAATATAACTGGACCTTTGTACCTAATTGAAAACTGGCAGAACTGACAATAAAGAAGATCAGCTGATCTGGTGTGATGACAGTGGATCTGAGACCTAGTTACAAAGAAACTGTGAAAGGAAATGGGAATGACTTCTGAAGTTTATTGATGTCTAATATGTTTAACTCCAGGTATTTTTCTTGACAAGATATGTCTTACGCTCCGTAAAATACCAATATTTTTGGCAACTTTGTTGGACACATATTTACCACTTTTATACGCAGTATAGCAATGATGCTGCTGTAATAAAACTCAGAAAGACAGACTGACATGTGATGTGCATTGTTTTTCTCTTTCTCTAGACGTGTATGATTCAACTTTTGCCTATGGTCTAGGGTTAAAGAAGCAAACAAAAATCGCAATAAATCATAAATATCGAATTGCAGTACTTGTAGAATCGCAATACATATTGAATCGGTACCCAAATATCGTCAAAGTATCGAGATAAGCATATCGTCCCAACCCTAATGTTTATTGATGCTTTATACAGTGAATCAAGTGATAACTATGCTGTAGCACAACTCAGCCATGCAAACGGTGCAGTTACACTGCAGTGGGGGAAGAGAAAGTGTTTCTCAGAGATGACGCTGCTCTCGGTTTCACTTCTCAGACACCGTTGCAGGGGCGTACAGGATGTTGAGCGGTGGCGAGGCGTCAAAATCAAAGAAGACAACATAAGTCAGTGAGCTGTGTGCTTTGGGACAAACGGCATCTGTAGGTGGTTGAGGTCATTATGCAGCACCCTTGGGTGAGAAGTTGAGAGAATGAGTGGGTGGACACTGTGAGATTATGTTGCATGTGACTGTCAACCAGCTGCTTCAGGAGATACATTTGGTTTTTGAAGGCTGATACTGATATTTTAGCACATATTACATGCAAATAAAGAAAGTATCTTTCATTTTTGGGATTTTGATAAAATAAAGCGGCATTTCGAGAAGAGGCAGTAACCCAGATTACAAACAGATTTACTGTCGGTAAAAAGCAAAACGGGAACGGATGCTAGGCTCATTATATCTACTGTTTCCACTCTACTTCTGGCTCTAATCAAGGCGGATGAAAAGGGGAGTTTTTGTAAACTTGTACTATAACCAGTTGGACAAGAAAGACTGTTTAGCTGTGCACAGAGACTCAACAAAAGACTCTCATCAGTCCAAGAGTGTGTGGCTGTGCAGCTGTCAGGCAGCCAACCTCCCACAAGACCTGGAATGACCCCGAGCCTTACAGAAAAGTGAAAATAAAATAGAGGATTTGTATTCCCAGCTTTGGAATCGCATTCTTCTGTTTTTTCTTTTTTAGGATCATTGGATACTTGTGGCTTTTCATCTGAATACCGCCAAACAAAAAGGGAGTTTTTCCTTGCCACTGTCTCCTAGTGCTTGCTCTTGGTGGGAATTGTTGGGTCTCTGTAAACATAAAGAGTCGGTCTAGACCTGCTCTATATGAAAAAGTGCCCTGAGATATCTTTGTTATGATGTGGCGCTATATAAATAAAACTGAACTGAATTGAAACTCTCTGAGACCTCACTCACTTGTAGCAGGTGTAATTCACCAGCATCAAACTAAGGGATCAGATTCATTTTCCTTCATAAACTCAACCATAAATTAATAATTTGTCACAAAGCTATTGGCATTCAACGACTCCCTTAACCTTGCAAACTAACCTGGTTTAGTTCACTGCTGCCAGGGCTGGACTAAAATGACCTCCCTAATGGGTCCCTATTTTAATCTTTTTAGGTAATTATATGATTTTGATTCAAATGTTACTAGATCCTGATTGGCGCACAGAGATGCATGACATCACCTTTTTCCAACTGAGCCACACCCCTTTCAAACCAGTAAGAGGAGCAGAGAGAAGAAACACAAATACAGAAAACTCTCATGTGAAATATCTGTTTGTGTTCATGTAAGACGCCATCGCTCATAGTAAGAAGCTAATTGAGAAAATAGCTTTAAAGGGCCATTAAAGTGACTTAATTCTTTTTAAAAATGATCATTATCATCATATGAGGGGCATTATGCTCTGGAGAACCTATTAAAATTTTATTGATGTGATGTGCTTTCATGTATAACTGACATATTCTGACTTCTTTAGCTAGCGTTGGCTGTCAGTCAGTACTCGACTGCTATCTAGCTAGAGGTTAGAAAGTACGGGGCTAGAAAATGACATGCACAGTGGGTCAGTCAACACAAAATTGGTTATGTATAGACTAGAGCTTCAACGATGAATCAATTAGTCGATCGAAAGAAAATTAATTGCCAACTGTTTTGATAATCGATTCATTGTTTCAGTCATTTTTCAAGCTAAAAGCCAACCATTTGCTGGTTCCACCTTCTTAAATGTGAGGATTTGCTGCTTTTCTTTGTCATTTCTGACAGGAAATGAAGAGTCTTTGGATTTTGGTCTGTTGGTTGAACAAAAGAAGCAATCTGAAGATGTAACTTTGGGCTCTGGGAAACTGTGATGATCATTTTTCTCAATGTTTTGACATTTTATAGACTAAACGATTCATTGTGAAAATAATCGGCAGATGAATCGCTAATGAAAAGCATCGTTAGTTGCAGCCTTAATATAGACAAACTCACCACCACTCTGTTGGTCTTTTTTAACAGTAAAAAAGGCACAATACTCTCCGAATCATATTAAATTTCAAAAGCATCAGGGTGGTGTTTCTTTCTGTAACAATTCATCTTTGGTCAAACGTACAGACACTGGCTTGTTGAACAGTTTTGTAGTTTGCCGAAAATTAATATTAATTGGCTGCAGTGGATACTATTTAAAAATGAGAAGCCTATTAACAGCATGGATCCTGCCCTTGATTTCATGGGGACTATTGACTAGGTATAAATTAAATTAGGCATGATCCCCATGTAAGCTCAATATATACTAAAATAATAAAGGGATTAACTAATTAACTAGATTTTAACTGAGGGCTGTACAAGAAAGGGCCTCAAGATTAACACTCCTCAGCTAATAATTACTATTGGGACCAAAACGAGAAGTAACGTTTTTGGTTTGAAGGTGATAAAAAAGTGACAGTATTTGGAAGCTTAATATTTGACCATTTTCATGTCCAAAACATTCCAAACATGAAGTGTTTATTAGATTTATTACAAAATAGGAGTCCCTTGCCAATGCTGCATCATTTCCTGCCAGTTCTTCTGCATGCTGGTGGCTTTTTGGGCAGGAATGTCGGACGCCACCGCCTGCAGTGGAAACTAGCACATAGAGAAGCATTTAGAGGACTTGAAAACATTGGATTGCTAACCAAAATGCCAAAAAGAGTGACACATTGTGCATTTTTCGTAGTAATTTTAAATGACCCTGCTAATAAACACAGTAGTTGTATGGTCTGGTGAAGTCTTAATATTAACCAGAATTCCAGTGCTGTTGCTGTGAATTTAATGTGGATCAAATTCCTGCTTCCCCTAAACTGGTGCCAAACAGCTATGAGTCACCCGCAGTCTTGGCTTGTAACTGAAAAAATGAAAACAAGAAAAGCAGACTCTCAAAGCAGAGCGGGAAAGCAATCATGCGTGCAGATGTGTGTGTGTGTGTGTGTGTGTGTGTGTAGATGCTGGTATGCTCCACTGTATGAAATGGTAACTGCTATGTGTGTTTGTGTTGCGGTTAGGCCGTTACAACAGTTATATACAGCAAATATACTGTATTAGACCAGTATTGTCTTCTAATAAAAATCAGCCTGACATTGATTGATTTGATTTGAGCTGTAGAATTGATTAATACTAAACTGAATGTTTATAGGACTCCTGTTAACCCCTTGCATCGACTATACTGTAAATCCAGCTTTGGTCTGGTTTTTCCTTTCATCTGTCTTCTGTCTGTATCTTATAATGTAACAGGCAGATTGTTATTAAATCTACTTAGTGCATTCATGCTACCAAGGGGATGATTTTAGTGAACCCATAACTGAGGGAAAGATACACCTATTCTAGTGAGGTGGTGGCTCACAGACAGACAGCAAAAATCTTTACTTTACACTTGACTTAACACTTTCATTTCACTGTTATTGTTAAGCCTCTGACTATGGAGTGCTGCAGGAACGAGTCCTAAAACCTGGAAATGAGTTAGCATGTAAGCTCTTCCTGTTCCCTCGTCTGGAAGTCAGTGGGTTTCTTGGATGGGTTTTTGGTTCG
>LKNJ01007645.1:859-11660 GCA_002120245.1 Maccullochella peelii | reverse complement strand
GGAGGAAGAGGAGGAGGAGCAGGAGGAGGAGCATTTGTTTTGTGTTGTGTTTCCAGGCAGCGCTGGAGGATCGAGACCCCGACTTGGCATCTGCACCGCCGGGTCCACCAGCCAAACACACACAGAGAGAGAACATGACACACTGATGCGCCTCGCCAAAATAAAAGCCAAGTTTTCTTTCCTGGCGATTTACAACAGATACAGACACAAAATCTGTCTTTGTGTTCGTGTTCAGATGATTTTTGAATTCCTTCTGAGTGACTCGACCCCCCCCTCCCCCTCCCGGCCTCCATTTTGACGCCGCCCACCAGCCGCCATTTTGTGGAAGCCCCTTAATATTCGCCACACGACCCAACACGCACCCCAAGTCCCCAAAATCCCCAAAAAACTCAACACGTCCAGGGCGGATCGAACACCGACGCCACGACCTCGGCCAAAACACTCGATGTGTGTGTGAGTTTCATTGTTTTATTTGTGTTCCATTTATTATAAAATAAAAGCACAGAAACAGACGATGCAGACGAGGCTTTGTGTCGGCGAGACGCCGCTGCCAAGACGCTGCCATTTTAAAAAGACGGTCAATCTCTCTCTCCCTCTCTCTTTCTCTGTTTGTAGTTTATGTCTCTCTCCCCTCCGACAGTGTTTAAAAAAGAGAGAAAGAAAGAGAGAGAGAGAATCCCGTTAGCCGTCTCCATTGTTGGACGCCCAACCAGCCGCCGCTGCCAAGGAGCCGCTGCCAACTGCAACGCACACACACACACACACACACACACACACAGATTTCTTCACATTTTCAATCACAAACACACACTTTTAACATTTTCTGTCACACACACTAACCCTCTCCCCATGTCCCGGCCTGTGTGTGTGTGTGTGTGTGTGTGTGTGTGGTTGCAGCCTGGCAGCCATCTTAAAGCGTTGGCAACCATTTTGAAGCGTCTGTCTGTTTTCTTTGAGCGGCTGCCATTCGCCACCTTCTGCCAGAACAAAAGAGGGCCAATGCCATTACCAGCCATCCACCACACACACACACACACACACACACACACACACACACACACACACACACACACAACAAGCACTCCAAAACCCTCCAAAAACCTTCCAGGAACCTTCCAAACCTGTTAAAACGTGCAGCTGATTAATCAGAGTCTCTAAACTACAGATTCTCCAGTGAATCCAGCTGGAAAGCAGCCAGTGAACTAGTATATAAATATAAATGTGTTTGACCTCTGACCCCTGCGTGGTGATTATCATCATCCAACGCAGATAAACAGGATGAAATAGCAGCACACATTTTGTTTTTTCAAAGAAGGCATTGATTTGTCTTTTATTCTCTCTTCAAAGATCCCGAATGTTGCGTTAAAGACGCTCCACTCGGGATCATTCTGGATGATATTTATAAAAATAAAGAAAAATAATCTCGAGATGAACGTTGTGGCTGTTTGTAGTGAGAGTGTTTGTCATTAGCAGGGAGACAGAAGGAGAAGGAAATGTAGTTTATCCTGAGCCACATGTTGTTATAGAGTCAGACAGATACACTACTACTACTACACACTCCCACACAAAGAGGACGTCAGCGCAGCTCAACAGCATAAACACAGTGAATCAGAGAAGTGATGCAGCAATAATAACACATGGGAAATACAAACTTTAAAATGTGGCAAAGATACGTCCAACAGCACAGAGCGCATGTCAGTGTCACAGCTGTGGGCTGACTGTGAGCTTCAAACAGCTTATTTACTGAATCAGGAGTCAAACCAGTTTCACCTTAAAACACATAAAACTGCCGCAGCCTCGTCAAACCAACTCTGCGCTTCGTTAATGTGAGTTAAAATGCGAAAATGTCACCTGGTTGAAAACAAAAGAGAATAATCTCTATTTAATAAACACTAAATGCCAAACTAAAATAAAAAATAGGAATTACTTACTTTTTATCAGCAGACTCAGATTCCCAGAATGCCTTGGAGCTACATTAGAGTTTTAGAGCCATTTACACCTGATTTACATGAGCGGACGCTTTTATTGATCTTAAGATGAAAAATTCACTAACTTTAAAAAGAATAAAATATAATTACTGTTGTTACATAATTAAATAAAAACATTAAAATATTTTCATTGGTTATACTGTGTGTGTGTGTGTGTGTGTGTGTGTGTGTGTGGTCAGTGGTTACATCTGGACTTTGGTCAAATTGAAATAGTGTGTGTTTTTTTGTGGGCGGGGTCAGATTGATGAATTGCTGTATTGATCGGAGCTCTGCCTCACTTACCATAATTATAGCTCTCTAATGGATGATAGTACACACACACACACACACACCTCAGACTGTGTGTGTGTGTGTGTGTGTGTGTGTTGGAGTCAATATCACAAACTGTAGAAGATAAGTTTGCTTGTTATCATAATTCTTCTCTTGTTCCTTCCTCCCTCACTTCCTTTGTTCCTACTTTTCTCGCTTCCTTTCTTCCTTACATCCTTACATCACTCACTTCCTCTTCTTTCTTTCCTACAGTACATTCTTCCATCCCTTCCTCCCTTACAGCCTCCCTCCTTTCTTCCCTCTTCCTCACTTATGTCCTTCCTCCCTTCGTCTCTCGCTCCCTTTCTTTGTTCCTTACTCCCTCACTACATCCTCCCTCCCTTCCTTCCTCCCTTCCTTCCTCCCTCCCTTCCTTCCTTCCTCCCTTGCATCCTCTCTCCTCTGTCTCTTCCTTCCTTGCTTTTGTCCATCCTCACTTCCTCTGTTCTTTCTTTCCTCCCTTCCTTTCCTTCCTTCCTTCGTCTCCCCCTTCCTTCCTCTCTTACATCCTCCCTCCTTCATCTCTTCCTTCCTGCCATCCCTCCTCATCTGCAGGATGATCAATACTGATAAATTATTGATTATTCAGAGAGCTGCTGAGATTGACGACTTTCAAATCTCATGTTCCAGCAAAAAAATAAATAAATCTCAATCACATCCAATCAAAACCCACTCTCAACCGACTCCCATCCAATAGGAGCCCAGTCCTGACTGACCTCCGTCCAATCAGGTTCCAGTCCAAACATTTCATTACTTTTTGTCCGCAGAAGGACGAGAGAGGAGAGGAAGTGAGGAGGAACAGGAGAGGAAGAAGAGAGGAGGAAGAGGAGAGGAAGATGGAGGGATGATGAAGGAGTAACTCTGCGTCTGATTGGCTGGTTTCAGTGTTTTGTTCATGTTTTCCCCCTCTCCCCCTTTTTTTCTCTCTGGCTGAGCAGGAACGGATGTCTGGCTCAGATAATACACACACACACACACACACACACACACACACACACACACACACACACACACTCTGCAGTGCTTTATCTGTAGTGATTTCACCATAATCTGCTATAGACTCTAGCGCCATTAATCACTGTGTGTGTGTGTCTGTGTGTGTGTGTCTGTGTGTGTGTATGTTTGTGTGTCTGTGTGTGTGTGTGTGTGTATGTTTGTGTGTGTGTGTGTGTGTGTGTGTGTGTGTGTGTGTATACACGTGTGTGTGTACAGTTTGTCCATCCCTCAGCTGTATGGATTACCCACACTGCAGCAGAAAGTACCGAGGACGAGGATTTCTTTCACAAGCTAAAGCCGTGACTGAAATCTCTCCGTCGTTCACAACAAACGCTCAACAGTTTACCGGTTACCACGGAGACGCATGAAGTCTCACCTGCGTTGCGGTGTCACCTGGTGAGTCAGGTAAAGCCGGCAGGGACGATCAGGAGGATGACCACTCCTCTGGTGCACGGGCTGACGGAGTTTGTATTCTAGTTGTGTTTGTAACGTGTCTTAGAAAGTCTGTTTTATAGATTAAAGAAATATTGATTAAAAGACTTTTGTGTCTGTTTTCCTTTTTAATCCAAGACAGTCGGAGCCTGAACGATGTGCGAAACACATCTGAAGTATCTGGCTGATGATGGAAACAGTTCTTCTTCTGCTGCTGCAGACGCCCTACAGCTTCCACCGCAAAGCCTAATAGATAAACAATAAAAAGGAGTGGAGGGGTCTCCGGGGTCCTGCTCTCTGTCGCCATAGAAACCAGTAAAAAGCATCACAGCATTTTACAGAAGAGACAAATTCATCACAGGTCAAACAAAACAAAAGGAACTAAATACAGAAATAAGATTAACAAGCAACTAAAGACGGACCCAGAACAACACTAATACTTCTTTATTATATTTAATCTTATTCTGTTATTTTATCTGTTATTTTAATATTATTAATATTATCTTTGTTTTGTCTTTTTAATCTATTTATTAACTCTATTTTTTTATAATCATAGCTTTCAATTCTATTTTCGTTGTATTTTCTCGTGTGAATTGGTGTCAAATTCTTAATGTGTTGTTGTTTTTACTGTCTGCACTTGTTCTTCTCATCTCGTCACCTGTGAAGCACTTTGAACTGCACTCACCTGTGTGACAGGTGCTGCACGCACAAAGTTTCATTGATTGATTTCAAATAAATGAGAGGTTTTTGTTTGTTACAGGTCAATCGGTCTCTTCAGTGTTATTGCTCATGTTGTCATGGTGATGCTGTAACTGTAAAGGTTTTTTATATGGACCCCAGGAAGAGCAGCTGTTGCCAAGGTAACAACAAATTTGGGATTCAAATAAACAATCAACGGTTCACTTAGAAACTTTTTCAAACTGAAGAAAAAGTCAAATGTAAAAGAAATGAAATCTTCTGGTCACTTTGTTACATTCACTTAATCAATGACCAGTTTGATAATCAGTCCATCATTCAGTCATGAAGTCCGTCGTGTTTGTTGTGAAATAAATGATCAGCTGATTTTATTGATTACATATCAGTAAATCCAGAGTTTGAACTGGAAAAAAAAGGTGTCAGCTCTAAACCTCTAAATCTTCACCTGTTAATAATCTAACGATCATTTTCTTTATTGATCCATTCGTTGTTTTATTTTACCAGACCCAAAAGTGACGTCTTCAAATGTCTCGTTTTGTTCGACCAACCATCCAAAACTCAGAGCGATTCAGTTCACGGAGACACAAATGAATTTTCCTTCAACTGACTAATCGAGCGATCACTAATTGTACACAAGAATAATTTTACTGGGCGTTCAAATGACTGAATTTGTAATAATAAAAGTAATTTCTGTGCACAAATGATTAAAACATGCCGGGCTTTGGACAGCAGATTCTGGAGGCGTGACCAGAATCACAAAACGCATAACGTTTACGGCCAGCGTCCGCACTGCTGCGGCGTTTAATAACCCTTAAAGCGGAG
Source organism: Maccullochella peelii (assembly GCA_002120245.1). Lineage (NCBI taxonomy): Eukaryota > Metazoa > Chordata > Actinopteri > Centrarchiformes > Percichthyidae > Maccullochella > Maccullochella peelii. The sequence goes on along the minus strand of LKNJ01007645.1, from coordinate 6,417 downwards.
ACCTTTTAAAATGCTGCCGACCCCGTTTTACTGTGAAAACTCCGGTTTGTGTTTCAGTGAGGAAACAGAGGCCTGACGCAGACGCCCGCGTTCGCTTCCTGATCAGCCACGACGTGTCCAGAAGATGTTTATCAGACACATCAAATCTTATATTCTTACTTTTTTTTTCTTTTGGATTATTTGGATTTTTGAATTAAATGTTTTTAATTCAGAAGTATTTTAACTCTTTCTGAGTTTCGTAAAACTTTGCATAACGCGACCTCGGTGTCAACTGATGAATCAAGAAGAACATTTGCAGATTAATCAATAACAAAAATAATCATTAGTGCACCCCCGCCCTCACTTTACCATCACTATTAAATATCAGCACACACACAGGAAACTACTGTGTGTGTGTGTCCCTGAACATATGGAGGAGGATCGACTACACAGCTGTCAAACCCCCCCCACCACACACACACAAATGTTCGAGCTAGTGGGTATAAAAACATGCTGCTACATGAAAACAAACCAGAGAACATGAAGTACACACACACACACAGGACGTCCTGCTGTTATATGACGCTTTCAAACATTGCAAGTTGAAATGAATCTCGAAGCTTCGCATCAGATGATTCTGCGGGACGGTTTTCACCAAACACGCCGGCGTTCGGTCAAATAAACGTTGGATTTCTTTTCTTGTTTCCTGAACTTGACGGATCCCTCCTCTGCTGCTCTCCCTGAGCTTTCTTCCACTTTCTTCCCTGCTAAAGGGGGAAGTTTTTCTTTATCTGAATCGAGGTGTTTATCTGAGACGGTGTTTGTGATTGGTGATACTAAATCCACAGCATCTCGTTTCTGTTTAAGTGAAGAAGAAGTGACGTGCGGCTGTGGAGGCGGTGCAGCTGTTTTAAGGAGAAAATGATGTAACTCATGATGTGTGCTGTTGAGTCATTGATAAAGCAATGTGATTAGTTTTTCAGTGAGTAAAGACGTAAGTCTCTGTGCGCGTGCTGGTGAAACAATCCTTATGCATGTTCAGTCTTAGTAGGTCTCTATAAACATAAATACATATATACACATATGCTGTATATATGTCACGGTTTGGGTTCATCTGTGGAGCTGCTCCACAGAATGAAGATATTTAAAGTTAAAGTTACCTTTAACTTCTCTGAAACTGCTCTCTGCTGATTCCTCCTGGTTGCAGGTTTTGAGTTTGGGCACGTGTACCCCCCCACCCCCCCCACGAGCTCACATTTCGTGACAATGTGCCTTTATTACATAATTATGATCATCTTTTAGCTCCGACAGCAGAATCAGGAGAGAAGAAAGAAGCTTTCTCATGGAGATTAAAGTTGTGTGTGTGAGTGTGAGAGTGTCAGAGGGGGTGTTGGGGGTTCCCTGAAAACATTTCCTCATGTTACAAAACCCAGAGAAGCTCTCCGCCGGCCCACAATGCATCACTACACACCACAGAAACAACAGCACTGCTGGGGGGGGGCAGACCACAGAAACAACAGCACTGCTGGGGGGGGGCAGACAGAGGGAGGCAGAGGTCAAGCTGTCTGTGATGAGGTGGAAGGGGGGGGTGGGGGGTGGGAGGAGGTGACCTGGGGCTCTTCACAGCCTGAATAGAAGCTCCCGCCGGGCTCTCGGTGTTTGGACGTTCGCTTTTGTCCGACATACTTGTTCCTCTTTTCTGCTTCTATGGACGTAATCTGCTCCACACTTCTCCTCCGGACAGCGGGGGGGGGGCATGGAGAGGAAGAGGAAGGGAAGCAGCAGGAGGAGGAGGAGGAGAGGATGAAGAGCAGCAGCAAAAGAGGAGTCAGCGAGAAAGAGGAGCTGGTTTACACTGGTTATGTTTTATAGTTTAAATTAGCAGTCTTTAGATTTAGTTCTTATAATTAATTTGACACTTTTTAAAAGGGACTTCTGTGCGTTCGTCTCTCACTGTTTTACTGTTTAACCTTCCGCTGTGTTATTATGAGTCTTATTGGTTTGAACTTTAACTTTATAAAAGGTGCTAAAGTCAACAAAGTCACTATTTCCTCCTGTTGGTTTGATTTAAACATGAAACTTTATATTTGTGTTTTTAAAGATTGACGTCTTCAGTAGGAACCAATGGGCTCGGAGCTGAGAGCCACAGACAGGAAGTCAGACAGGACTGAGAGACTTTGGTCTTTTCAGAATGAAAAATAAAGAATAAAACGCTGTTCACCACGAGGTGCTGACGGACAGTCACACTGCTTTCACTTCATCACTACCAACATGAAATGAAGCAGAGTTTGTCATAAAGGTATATTTGCTTTGAAACCTCTGCAGCAGAACTCCCAGAATGCTCAGCTGCAGCAGCAGACAGGGGTCAGGGGTCAGGCCAGTCGTTGACGAAAACATTTCCTGCTTTTATTTTTTCCTCTGGAAACAGGAAGCGAGCAGTAAATACCCTTTTGATACCTGACTGGAGTTTTGCTCTCTGCTCTGCTCCTCCACTTCTCTCCCTGATGCACCAGAAAAACCTCCAATTAAGACAAATCTGTCCTCCCTGACGCTGTCTCTCTGCCCCCCCCCACTCCCATCATGCCTTTCTGTTTCTCTTCTAAACCCTCAGCAGCTCCCGTCTCTCTCCGGTCTGCAGCCTCAGGCCGCCGGGCCTTCGACAAACCACACAAAGAAAGAAATAAACAGAAAGAGCAGCAGTGAAACCAGCAGCGTCTCTGCGGTTTTAATTTGGCATTGTCTTCCTCTGACGCCCCGAAAGGCAAAAATCCAAAAACACACATATCAGCAGCCCTCCCCCTCGCTCCCACCTCCTCCTCCGCTGCAAACAAACAAGACGAGCAATCGCATTCGGGCGCGAAAGAGTGGAACCACATCAAACACAGATGCTAATCCTTTCTGGATCCGCAGCGCGTCCTCCTTACTATTAATAGTGCTGGAAGGAGGAAAGAACATTATGGCTTTAATTTATTTATTGTGTCGACGTATTAAAAGATGTCGACGCCTCGACGCCGAGGTCCCTCTCGCTAAATTAAAAACAATATCAAATCCTGCTTGGTTTACTGATAACCTATTTATGGAATGGATCAGAACCTTCTTCGCCCCTCCAGCTCGGCCCCCGATGATCACATCCTGAACCACGTCAGAGAGGGGGATTCTGGGAGGTTTTGGTTCAACTTAGAAACAATCAGCTACAGATGATCGTCCTCCTCCAGTAACGTCTGACATTCACAGAAAACTGCAGTTACCATCATGCAGCTGGTTTAGTAACGCAGGGCCGCTGCAAGGCCTTGTGTCCCGACTGAGCCTGCGCACAAACCACAGCACAATGCACGTGGACACTATGGTTCAAGTCGAGGGCGCAATTTAACACAAATGCAGTCTGAAGTGTTACCAAAACATTTCTATGTGAGACACAGTCAAACACAGGCAGGTAGTTTGGTGGGAAAAGATCTGATCGCCCTGTAAACACACTTTAACATCAGATCTTAGTTAAAGATCATCTGATGTTGGTGGTGGAGGAGCTGCAGGACTCAGCAGAGTCACATGCATGAATATGATTGGATGTCACTAGTCAGCTGATGTCATTCTCCATCTTTCTCTCCCCTCACTTCCTGTCGTCTCTCTACAGTCAGCTGTCCAATTAAGAAGAAGCACCGTGCCGCGTTCATCGCACATCGGGAGGGATCGTAATTAGCAGATTCCGACTTGTAAATAGCGTTCAACGACAGAGAAACTCTGATACGGTAAATCCGAAGTGACGCTAAATAATATTCAGGGTTCGTACAGCTTTTTAAGAGTAAAATTCAAGCACTTTTCAAGCACTTTCAAGGTACCTAAACCAAAAATCTAATTGTTACTATGAATGCAATTGCAAATAATAAAGTTTACAGAATTCCTTTACAGCCACAGCGATCAATAGATACTGTCACGTTGTCTATTTTACCAGCTGTTCATATTAACTTTGATCGTATGTATTGATCAGGATTATTTAAAGCTTCCTCATTTCCAGAGTCATTGATCCACAGAGGACGTATCCAGCTGTGAGTGACGAGTGAACGCAAGAAAAGATCTTTGCTTTATTATGTTGAAAATCAGGCATCTTTCAGGGAGTGTATTCCAGCGTAGAGCGTTGAACATAGCGGTTCAAATTAAGGATTTTCCAAACTTTCAAGACTTTGTACGAACCCTGAACATTGAAGCGCCCGAAAACCAAACAAACATGTTGGCCAAGTCCACGGACAGTATTTTTAACCCTCACGCTAACAGCTCTGCAGCCAGCAGTCAGGATGTGACTGTCATACACATGAGAATCTTCCTCTTCACTATAAGATGCAAACACATTAACCTGAAGTCTAAAAAGTGAGTTTTCATGTGTAACTTTTTTATGAAGTGGAGCAATAAAACTCTAAATGAAACATTGCTAATTATAATCAAAATACATTTATAACATGAATCAGTTCAGCTTAAGGTGGAATTGTTTGAGTCTCTGCGAACTGAAGCAGCTTCTTCTTCTCTGCCAACAAAACTAAACAAACACCGTTACTGCGATTCTATTAAAAAACTCCGTCTCTACAGTAACCTGACTCTACATGTGTTTCTGGTTTAGTCGGAGAATTTTAAATCCTAATGGTGCTTTACGGAGCTCTCATTACTGAGGCATGCTGGGAATGAAGGAACGGCAAGAGGAGGAGGAGGAGGAGGAGGAGGAGAAAGTTGAAGGATGCCTCGAAGTCTTTCTGTGATACAGTGGAAAGGCTGCACACACACACACACACACACACACACACAGAGTGCTGCAGGGAGGAGAGGTCAGAGGTCAAACATGGTGGGCGGAGCAGAATGGATATTATTTGAAATTGAAAGGAATAATGATTAGCGTTTGCGTGTAGCCTCTTTTCTTTCCTCCAACAAACCTGAATGAAAGCAGATTCGTGATTCGCAGAAGCTGCTGGCGAACGCAACGAACATGACGAGCGAACGCCGACGCCATTTCTGTTCATTAAGTGACGTCGATGGGAGGAGCTTCTGAGTCAGAGGAAAAGACAAATATGATGCTAAACAACTGATGAATGATAATGAAGCGCTAAAAGATGCAGCGGTTCTGGCGTTAAACGGTATCCATAGGAACAAACACCATCGGGTCAGGCACCACGGCAAACTTAGAGGGTCTGTGAGCCAGGAGGTGAAAGGTCAGAGGTCACAACAGCTGGGAAGGAAAGGAGAAAGAAGGAGATGTGGATTACAAGAAGGAAAAGGAACAGAAGAAAGGGATCGAAGGATGAGGAAGAGGAGGGAGGAAAGGAAAAGAAAGTGGAGAAGAGGATGAGGTTTTGTAAATTAATTTCTTAATGAGACTAAAACTAGTCTGATATTAGTGTTTTCGTGAAATAAAACCAAACTAAAATGTTTAAGGTGATTGATTTTCTGATGTCAATTAAAAATGACTAAAATAAAACTTTTAAGGATGAAGATGATGAGTAAATATGACTTAAACTCACATGGACCGAGACCAAAAGCTGTTAAAATTAACACAAGAAGAGAAGAAGATGAAGAGGGGAAGGTGGACGTGAAGAGGA
>LKNJ01007644.1:0-10215 GCA_002120245.1 Maccullochella peelii | reverse complement strand
TCACATTGTATTGCGTATAGATTTGACTGCCCTACAATAACTTCCAGAATGTCTTCAGAGAAAAACTGCTTGAAGTACTGGAGGGGAGACATGATATCATCAGATCTTGAAAGGCCATTGTGGAGTGTTCTCCACCGGGGTACGCGTGGAACATCAACCTCTGCTACATCTTCATCTTCATCCGCAGANNNAACAATGACATGTACACCACAGTACCCAGGAACTGCTCCAATTCTTTTGTAGTGAGGTTAAGGGGCTTGTTTGCGTCACATTGTATTGCGTATAGATTTGACTGCCCTACAATAACTTCCAGAATGTCTTCAGAGAAAAACTGCTTGAAGTACTGGAGGGGAGACATGATATCATCAGATCTTGAAAGGCCTGCCTGCCATTCTGAGTAAGCATTGATGTATGCATTGTGGAGTGTTCTCCACCGGGGTACGCGTGGAACATCAACCTCTGCTACATCTTCATCCACAGACTCACTCTCATTGTCATCAGACAGGCGTTCTCCTTTAAAAAAGAAAGCAGGAAGCACAAATTTGAATGTGTCATACCCTTCTTCATCCACTGACACAAACACAGACACATGCACATGCACACACACACACTCTGCTGACTGACCCCTGACTGACCTCTGACCTCCTAACTGTTTCTCAAACCAGATTCGGGGATCCACTCTTCCTGACTCTCTTCAAGCTCACTGTCCTCATTGTCACTCTCCTCTAGCTCACTGTCTTCACTGTCAGAGGGAATGACCCTAACTGCTTGATCATGTTCCTTCTGCCCATAAAATGTTCTTGCATCCATTTCCTGTAAGTATCAGTAGATAGTAAAGTAAAAACATTAACTATGGTCATAATTATGCATCTGAGCACATCTCACACTTTAGCATGATATTGCCCGAACAAAAGTGGTCTGACTGCACAATGTCGCCCTGAGGCAACGAACAAAAAAACAGAGTTTTAGTATATAAATAAAAACAAAATAAGTCTTTAAACAATCAAACATACTTCTTTACATACTTATGCACATGCATACATTTTTTACCTAAAGTTATTTCAATTTAAACGTGTTAAAAAGTTATATTTGTCTTACCAATTGGTGGCACTGTGTCCCATGCAGCTTTGCTTCCTGAAAGGACTGCTCCACCCCCAGACAAAAGGCCACACCCACTTCAATGAAATAAAATTAAAGGGGCACAGTGAGGACCAAAAAAGTAGTTTGTTGCCTGAGGGCAACACCATGCCATATAGGGTTAATCATGTTCATATGATGCCAAAATAGCCATGAAACAGGTTTAAAACATCTGTAATAAAAGGGATTTCTGATTGATACCACTCTTTTGTATTTTTGAATGACAGTGCAGCCCTTTGAGACATATCCATCCCAATATTGGGCTATAATAAACTTTGACTTGACTTAATGTCACCTGGATGCCCTTCTACTTATCAGACACAATGTTCAAAAGCGTGTTTCTACAAAAACACTCGATGCGAGTGTTTTGCGAACGAGCCGCACGAAAACAAATAACCTACTCTTTTCTCCATCAAAATGTCCTCTGCAGTTGTTACTGTGATTATTGCTGGCAGATGTAAATCAGTCAGTTGACACACTATTCAATTGATTTCCATGTGCACCCTTCTTCCAAATAATCATATTAATTTGTGATAGGTTGGGCCAGTTTTAGTCAGTCATTTTACATCAAACATCACTTAACAAAGAGCATCAGTGGTTGTTATGAAGTAAATGAACATATTCATTAATAACACTGTGGTTCCTCCTTCCTCCTACTAGCAGTGGTAGGAGGTTTTAACCCTAACCATCTTTTCACAAACACTGTGGAAGCTAAAGGAAGTTTTTAAATGTATTTCACAATCATCTTAAGAAGCTTTCAGAAATGGGGGCCCAGCTACTAAATTTAGACTTTAGGCAGATTTACACTTGTTCATGACCTCTGATTCAGGGGATTAAAAAAACTGGTGACTACATTACATTACATTATTACATTTATTTAGCTGACACTTTTATCCAAAGCAACTCACAGTAAGTGCATTCAATCATTCAAGTGCTACATGTAGAAACAAGTGGTTACAAAGGCAGTGGACGGGCTGGGGTGTATGGTTCAACCATGTCCTGGATGACTGATTCTATTCATATTAAACTTTTATTTAAGATTCTCTGAGAACAAACTTTCTTTTCTTTTCCTCCATCCCCCCTCCATCCCTCCTTTCCCGCTCCATATATCTCAGATGTTTGGCTGAAAATGAGAGCCACATCAAGTTGTTTTTGTGGGTTTCCATCATCCATTTGGTGAATTTGCATTGTTCCCTTCCCTCCATTCATATATCAAACTTCTTTGAAACTTGTTTTGCTGCTTATCTGTGGTTCGTTTTCTTTAATTTACGCCTCTCGTCACGTCTGAACCCATCGTGGCGAGCGCTACATCAGCCACTTTCCACTTGTAGACATTGTTCGCCTTTCTCGGCCACATTGTATGCGCCTGTCCAGAGCTGATTCTGGTTATCTGGAGGCTCCACTTGCTGTGTGTGTGAGTGTCACAGAGACAGAAAGAGAGTGTGTTATCAGGAGACAACAAAGCGTAGCAGAGGAAACTCCACAGGTCTGCTTCAGGCTGATTTTGAAAGAAGTGATGCTGACTCTCAGTGTGTAGCCACTTGTAGAGCACTTGTACATGAGCTTTCTCACATTCATGACTTATCACAGTGTCAGACCACACTTGTGCTTTCTTCAATGAGTAAGGAGCAGTGGCAGTGTTTGCAGGTCACATATTGGACGTTGGAAAAACTCTCCTCTGGCCTGTTCTGTGTGCTCAGACTCTGGACTGATAGATATGATCCTGATCTGATTGTACGGCTGCAACTGGCCAATATTTTCATGAATGCTTTTCTTTTTGATTGATTAATTGTTAGGCCTAAGCAGTGCCAGAAAAAAAAAGTTGCAAGTTGTAGCTATAAAATCTCTTGTTTTGTTTATTGTTCTGTCCAAATTTACAATGACACCACACACACAGATGCTTGAATCAGGAAATATTAAAAACTGAAATGACGATTACTCCATCATCAAAACTCTTGACAGTTAATGTTCTTTTTTTAATTTAATGCCTAGTCTTTTAATTTCCAGTAAGCACTGAGTGGTATACATTCAGGATAAGATGACCATGAGTGAACTAAATATATGCAAATATACATACACATATGCATACCTGTACACATATACATACATACGCATACACAGGTACAGTATATATACACGCATGCACATGCATGCACATGTGTACATACACATATACTCCCCCCCAAAAAAGAAAATGATTAAATTAGTAGTACATTTGAAAAAAACAATAAAAGAGCAAAGACATAAATAATGATGAAAAGGTCAATCAACAAATTCACTATTTTACTGATTACATTTTAAATTGATCACTTTTCTTTGGGAAGCCTGTATCTGAACTGATCCCAATGACACTGGTTCTATATGTCATAATATAATAATACAAATATGAATGTCTGGCTAGATATTGTGTCTCTAGAAGGAGTAATATGTTAGCGAAAACACTGATAGACTACTACTTTAATGATTTGTTCTAAGTTCTACGACTGATGCTTTTAATGGCATGTCCCTTCTCTACTTAAAGAGGTACTGCACACTTAAATGTCTTTTTTGAACTGTAAACTAAATGATATGACTGTACTGTGATGAAACACATCAATGCTGGTGTTAATATTGAGATTTCTTACCAAATTTATTTAGTTTCTTGGGTTGAAAATGGCTCAACACGCCTTCTACTGTTTTAAATCCGCCCTGATCCTTGCAAGGCCAATGCTGACATAGAGTCAACCGGTTGGGACCTGTCTATGTCATGAAATTTATACAGAAAAAGACTCTAATCAGTGTCAGTCAGTCTCCCGCATCTCTCCTGAGCCACACACTACGTAGCCACAAGGCCACGCCCCCTACAGTCGTTGTTCCCTCACTCATTGCGTTTTTAAAATTTGCTGGGAGAGAGGGTTCTAGCTGGATTGGAGGGTGGAGTTACACTTTAATGAAGATTTAGTTCCCATACTAACTATTAAATGGTACTCAATGCTAGAAAGTAACTAAGTACATTTAAGTGCAATTTTGAGGAACATAAATGTTATGCTATTTTATACTTATACTTCAAAGGGAATTTTGTGCTTTTTCCTCCACTACATGTGACAGCTATAGTTACTAGTTACGTTAGAGATTACGATTTTACATTAGAAAACATATGACCCGTTTATAAAATAAAATGCCTTGTTAAGGATTAAACCAGTGGTTCCCAACCTTTTTGGCTTGTGACCTTTCACAGAAAAATCTGCATGTGTTTGTGTCGCCTTGTCCTGTTTCAGATATAAATTGTTAACAGTTCCTCCCCTCTTAACTTCTTAGATTGTATCATTTAAACAACAGTGTGAGTCCCAAAGATGTCAAATTATCCAAGATTTTCACCAAAAAAAGCAAAGATTAGAGAAAGAAATTCATTAACATTTCTCATTCATCATCTCATGACCCCTCAGATTTATCTTGGTGGTGATACTGACATTTTATTTGCTTCAAACAGTGAGGGCCTGTGTGTTCAGTAACTCCTCTACTTGAACGATACTGTTTGTTGTCCACAGACTAAAAACATCTGTAACAACGGTATGTTAAAGGACCATACCCAATTTTTTGCATGTTTCAGATTTGCTGTAAATCATATACAGTATACTTTACATTACTGCTGCCAATTTTCAAAAGCATGCTGTAGTGTTTCAGACTATTGAATGTGATTTTCCTGTTTGTCAGGCAGCCTTTGGTGTCCATTTATTACAATACAAAAATCATCATCATCAACATTAACTCCAAATATCACGAAGGCTTTGACTTAATGAAACCATAACAATGAGCAGCGCGTGTGATTGTATAGTTGTATTACAAGTATATCATTGTATTATTGTGTTACTTCAGTGCAGACTATTCATCTCATGCTTCACTTCCAAATGCATTACCACAAAACAATAACCTTGTTGTCATTAAAATCAGAAGTGAAGTTGACATTGATGGATTATTTAACTGACTGAAGTTTTAAGACTGTGTTTAAAAACACATTCATAAATGTAACTTTTAATGCACTTTTAACATTATTGTAAAGTATATGTATTCATTGCAGAAAATTTGCTTTATTTGCTTATGATATACAGCTAAATTATTATAGTATAATATTATTACTGTGGCTATTTTTTTATTACAGCTGCAGCAGCCTGTAATCATTTATTACATCTTGCTCCAAATCTGCTGATGTCACTGGTGACACAAGTGGCAGAGATTTCGTCCAAGTTTGGAATGTTACCACTTGATTGAATGGGTGTTATCAGTGGTTATCAGCCTCATAGATGTGGGTTAGAAGGGGCCTGCTACAGCTGCTAGTAGCAGAAGGCTGTTATCATCTATTCACATGATTGATCACTCATGTCACGCCCCTCTGCGTCCCATACAGACGCACTTAGGTGTAGGCAACAAAATTACTTGGTTATGTTTAGGAAAAGATCATGGTTTACTAGCCCATATATTTGGGACAGATGTGTGATGGTAATGCCTATTCAGCAGCCTGATAACAGTCAACTGGGCTGGATTCCATTATGCCAGCAGATGATACATGCAGTAGATGTTTACCACATTTTGCAGTGATCATTATCTAATCCTCTTTTCTAATGATCATGAGACAACAAATAAAACCATGTTACCATTCACCCACCAATATTTTATATCAGTATCAAAAAGGCTCCTCAGTAGCTGTAAGTTTAAACTACTGGTTGCCACATATAATACATTTACTGCACTTGGGTTTTCCTGTGAGAGGGTTTTTCCATTCAGTAAAAGTGGTAAATATACATCAGAAAAAGCCATCTTACTCTGCATGTTTAACTCATAACCCTGCTGACCATCACATGCTGTGGTATTCAATTAGGGATATAAGCTATACCTTGAAGAATAGGACTGGTAGATCTGTGGCACATTATTTATGGCACTATCAACAGATAAAGTTCCATTTGCAACTTCAGTCACAACATATAAGAAATGTATCAAAGTATGAAATATATATAAGTCACACACTGTCAAGATCACTGTAAATGAATGTGTTTTTGCTTTTGTCCATGTTCAAGTCCAGTGTCTTTATTATAGTACTCTTTATTATGAGGAGTACATTATGATTATACCTTCTCACTGGAAACTCAAAATACATGCCTTTTTACTCCCTTTTAAAAAATATTGAAATAAAAAAAAACATTGTTTAGCCACCATCTCATTGTCTTAAATGTAATGGCTTATATAGGAACATCATCCTTCTTACCTTCATGTAGCCATACTTAACGTTTACATTTTAAGATGGTAAAAGACATCAATTGATCATGACAGAGATCACCTAATCAAACTTGGCTTAAAATATACATAGGAATAGTTTCTGTGTTTATTTACAATAGAAGCTTCTAGTTGGTTGATTCAGAATTACTTAGGCATTGTTGTTACACTAGCTAACAGCAGCTAACTGGCTAAATTTGGTAGCAGAGAAGCAGGGGGTATGTCATTGGCTGGAAGTGTTAATTTAACCCGTTTTCATAGTGAAAAATAGGTTGTCAACAAATATTTTTAGTCATAGTTTTCGTTGACGAAATTAACACTGGCTGGAAGGTGGGAGGGCGGTGGCAACACCACTGTCTTGAATGGTAAAACATTTATGTAGCGCTTTTCTACCTTAACACACTTAGCACTTTACAACTTTGCCTCTCATTCATTTGGGGTTCAGTGTCTTGCTGAAGGACACACATAGAGAGGAGGAGCCAGGGATTGAACTGCCAACCCTGGAATTAATAGACCCCCATCCTGAGCCACAGCTTCCCCAGCCACAGTTTACTCGATCCTGTTAAACAAACAGAGGCTGTTTCACTCTTTCAAAATGTCAGTTGGCCGTGTGTGAGTGTGAGTGTGTGTGTGTGTGTGTGTGTGTGTGTGTGAGTTGTAACAGACAGAGGAGATAGTGGGGGGTAGAAGGAAGCGAGGAGGATGTGTGTGACAGAGCGACCGTTAGAAAGACACGGCCTTGCATTCAACACATACATACACACACACTAACAGCAAAGCAATACTGTTGCTGTTAACATGTAGGAAGAAACTCTACAGTGTGTATATATTTATGGTTTGTTTTTAACACGCAGCGATTGATACACAAAGACTCCACAGACTTTATGAACTTTTAGACATCAGATTTTCAATGCAAATGATTGTCTTTGTGCAATTTGAATGTAGACCTGACAAAAGAGGACCAGTACGTGTCTGTGTGTGACATCCAGTTTTGCATTTACTGTATTGGTTAGCCATGCTGGTAAACCACACAGAAACTCTCTCTGTCTCATGCACACACACAAACACACACACACTCTTACCAAAGCCACAAGCCAAGCAATAAATAACCACAAGAGAGGGCTGACTGGACTTCAACAGTGTGTGTGTGTGTGTGTGTGTGTGTGTGTGTGTGTGTGTGTGTGTGTGTGTGTGTGTGTGTGTGCATGAAAAGAAAAACAAGTTGGAGCAAAACAACAGCGTGAGAAAAGATAGAGAAATCGTTATTTTAGCAGTCTAGTAACAGGAAGAAGGGAGGAGGAGCGAAAGTGAAAGGGGAGAACAGAAAAGAGGAGGCGAGGATAAAGGAGGGAAGATAAAAGGGAAGGAGAGGAGTAAATAAGCTGAGAGAAAGAAGAGGAGCAGAACTGAGGAAGGAGATGTGACAGGATGTCAACTCCATCAGACAGTATGACCAGCCAGAGGCTTACTCCTGCTTTTTACTCCACTACATTTACAGCTGCACTTACAGATTAAGACTTTACACACAAAACACATGATGCTTTTATTAAATATTATGCAGTGTTATAGATTAAAGCACCCAACAGTAGATAAAGTTGGTAAAAAAAAGCTCCACCTCAACTAGCGACACAGTAAAATGCTGCTTACACATTAATGCATCAGTAATAATAATCCAATAATATAACACATTCACAGGGGCCATTTTTCTGAAGTACTTTTACTTTACATTAAGTACATTTCGCAAACAATACAATACTGTACTTTTACTATGTGTAATGTAGTATTTTCATATTGCAGTATTGCTACTTTTACATCAGTAAAGAATCTAATTGCATCTTCCACCACAAGTGCACAACATTTTGGATCGGGGCTGACTGTCCTCAGGTCCCCTTGGATTGGGATTCATGCATGTTGAGTCTTCTACTACACACAAGTATGCTTTTCATCATAAACAGTAAAATCCTGTTTCAACAGGACGCACTCATCCGCAACTGGCACCTAACAGGCTAGAGTATATGCAGCCTGCCAAAACGGAATGGTTAATGAACTGAAATCAAATACTGCATGTCAAGGCATCAGTATGCTTCAAACAAAGTTCCTGTCAGATTGGCAGCAGTGTCTAATCCCCACACCTATCTGGCAACTGGCTGGACTACTTTCTGAAACTGACAATCTGACAGTCATGCCTATTTCACGGAGCGATTGGTCAGGTGTGGGAAGGCAGGAACAAAGGCAGGGTCACAAGACGAGAGACTGTCGAAGGCGTCCCGGCAGCCTTATGGTTAAAGTGCATATTACATAACCATAGCATCCACGGTTCCATTCCACACCACCGTTGCTTGTCATACTCCTCTCTCTCTCATCATGGTTTCTTCACTGTCAACAGTATCAAAAGCAAAAATGCAAACAAACAAGTGTTATTTCCACTTACAATTCACCATCATGCCAAGAGCATCCAGGGAATAATGAGAGCAGAACCAAAATTGAATACACCCTGTCAGTTTTTTAAAGAAAAAATAATATTCTTTGACCATGTAAAAGCTCTGTTGTGTTTGTGCTTTAGGATGCTGAAGATGTATGATTCCTACCAGGTGATTTGCAGTTCAGGACACCAGATCCAGGGGGTGTCGAACTAGACCAGCTGATACCCATCAAGTGTTGGCCGTTGTCTAGGTCCTAGGAGTGTTTAAAGAAAAATGGGGAAATGAAGAATTAAGTACATTTGACACTAATATATGACATTTGATTTTGAAGTTTTGCCATTATAATAAAATATATAGGGAGGAATAAAATGAAGACTCAAAGCAAAGGTTCTTGGTGAGTAGGGGGAAACGGGGTATCAAAGGCAGGTTTAGGTCCATCTTTCATCTTTGGTGGCATATTGTGTTCACCACACATCTCTGTCTCACTGTCACTCACAAATCTAGTGCAAACAAAAACAATAATTGAGCAGAAAGACACAAATACAAAATAAACTTTTTTTTACAGAAAACTATTCTATGTACTTTTTCTTTCTCACTCTCTTTTTCAACGACCCCTCAGCTTCTCACTGCAAACTAGCAGTACCACTGTTGGCGTGTTTTTTTACAGTTCTTTTGTCCTCCCAGTAGTCTTTTTTTAATTTGACACACAAAAAAACATAACGGGAATAATGATCCACCACTGTAAGGCCATGAACAGAATATTGGATACTGATCTTGAACACACCCAAACATAAATAATAAAAACTGATTTGAAGTGAGAATAAACTTTTACCTTTCTCACATATGATATAGGCACTGAACATTTTCCACCCAGGACCTGGCTCCTCACAGTTTTTGTTAGCCTTGTTTATTCTCTCATCTGTGTTTGGTTTAGATAAGATATAAAACCCTACATATGGAAGTTTAATGACACATCCTCAGTAAAGTATTTTGGTTATATCCACCCTAACCCCCTTCTCAGAGCTGAGTCAGACACAGGTCCACTGCATGTGTTCATTTTTCCCAGATTTGTCATTTTTTCTGTTGGAAGAAGTACCTGAGTTGGACTGGTTGTCATCATTAGCAGAATCTGAAAAAGAAATGTTGCAATTTCTGGACTGGTATATTGTATTAGGGAGTACAAGGGTGGCCATGTATTATTTTCAACATTACAACTGCAATGAGACATCATGCACTGATGTGCACCCTACTTACCATTTACTCCCTCAAGGATAGGCACATGCTGCGCATTGTCTTACTAACTCTATTAACTTCCATGCACAAACACTCAGAGGGAAGTGTCTGAATATAAATATCTTGGAATCATTCTAGATTCTAAGCTGTTGTTTAAAAAACATGCTAAAAAGGT
>LKNJ01007643.1:0-11750 GCA_002120245.1 Maccullochella peelii | reverse complement strand
GGAGAACTTGCACAATTGGTGGCTGACTAAATACTTTTTTGCCCCACTGTACTGTATATCCATGGTGCCCAGAGGATGGATCCAAATGATTTGGTGATCACTGGACTTTTCATCCAGCAGCATCATCACGTTAAAACTTTAACTTAAATTTTAACTAAACTAACAACATTCCCAGCAGCCTCAGCTGTGTTTTGTGTCTAGTACTAGCAGACTATCACGCTGAGATGTGGAACATATTAAACATGATACCTGCTGAACATCAGCATGTTAGCATTGTCATTGTGAGCATGTTGATTTTAGCAGTTAGCTCAAGCTCAAAGCACCAATGTGCAGCCTCACAGACTGTGAGAAAAACTGTTTGAAAAATTTGACTTCATGCGAGCAAACTGCACAAAAATACTGAAACGTAAAAATCTACGTAAAAATCCAACTTAATGTGGCTCTTAAATGATTTCAAAAAGTCCATCTACATTTCTAACTCCTGAGAAACATTTCTGAACAAGTGAGGTGATAACGTATGTTAAAGATGAATTGTATTGTTAATTGCTACTGCTACTGTAACTGCAGCTGATGGGAGGGTCTAATTTTCTAACAGGTGCTCCATTGTTTTGGGACACGGCAGAAAGTCATATTTTTGCCAAAGCAAGATGGCTGAACCAAAGGTGTTACAGTTTGTTTTGTTGTTTCCTAGGGGGCA
Source organism: Maccullochella peelii (assembly GCA_002120245.1). Lineage (NCBI taxonomy): Eukaryota > Metazoa > Chordata > Actinopteri > Centrarchiformes > Percichthyidae > Maccullochella > Maccullochella peelii. The sequence goes on along the minus strand of LKNJ01007643.1, from coordinate 11,053 downwards.
GTGAGAGCGAGTTCACCTCTCTTTGATCTTCCCCTCTGTTTACCCCCTTCCCTCCTCGCCCCCCTCAACCCTCTGCGAGCCAGGGCGTGGGCATCGAGGGCACCAAGGTCCTGGCGATAACAATAGCCGGACTGTGCTGGTCTGAGTCCCAGTCTCACACAATGACCATGTCCATGTCGATTAGCGTGGGGTGGTGGCGGAGCCCGGTCTGGCCGGGGCTAATAGCTTATTACGCAGTGTAAAGTGACAGTGTGATCTGGAGAGATGCCAGAGAACAGGCCCAATTAAAGGAGAAAAGAGAGGAGGTGGGAGTGTGTGTGTGGAGGGGATGGGGGGGTGAGGACGAGGGCAGCAACGTGCATTCCTCTGAGCTTCGGTCTAATTCGCCCATGACGGGTTCCCTGGGGACTGACACCCGAAAATATTTGAGTATCCTCCCGCTCTGTTGTTCCAAAACACATCTGAAACAAACCCCAAACAGACTCACAGGCTATGTCACCGCTGCACAGTTATGGGTAAACAACGCTGTTTACTTGTTGATACAGTTTGATAAATGAGACATGGAGAATATGGAAGAATAATATTCTTATTCACACCAATACAGCACAGCACCTACAGTACGGCTGTGTAATTTGAGATGACAAGATCAGAGCAGGTTACACTGGTAACATGCTGCTCTAATTAATTATTGTGGAGCAAAAGTACGGTCTAAGATGAATCAGATCCTACCACGTCTTGTCTCATGAGCCATTTAGTTACTAGATGACTGTCTAAACAGCTGCCTTGTTAACTGTTCATTCATTCTCAAAATCAGTGACCAAAATGACTTGAGATGTTTCCTAAATAATTGCAATTATTCTCTCAGGGAAGGCTATTTTCACTTTATTGACTTTTGTGACATTATGTTGAAGTGAAGTGAAGCTGCGGATCTAAACATTGCAGCTTGGCATCATCAACTCAAAACAAGTTTCATGCCAAGAAGGACGCGGGTGTTCCTACGTGTGCAAACCAATGAATGTGCCAATGCAATGTGTGAGGATTGAAACTGAAGTGTATTTAGGCACACTGTAGTTTGGTGAAAATGTGACTTTTTGGGAATATACTGAGCCTACTGATGGACAATGGAGAAGTTGTGTGCTGCAGAAATGATTTCACAAATCCCTAGGGATATTTTGATGCTTTTTTTCCACCATGAAAACGTGTCACCAGGGTGTCCGGCTGCTTAGAGGTTAGGGCGCTGACCAGTACAGCAACATCCCTGGTTGGCGTTCGCCTGGGTGCCTTTTTTTGCACGTCATTCCCCTTTTCTCCCTCCCTTCATTTACTGTCACCTCACTGCTGTTTATTATCCATAAAAAGACATAAAATGTTCAAAAGAATACTAAAAACACAATTGTAACCGCCTTCGTTGCCCATAAAGACCCCAACAACCCAAACTACAAACTTTTCATGTCTACAGGGAGTGTTTGATCCTCAAACAATAGATTTTTGGATGGAGTATCACTTTAAGACCCTGGTGATTACCTGTAGAGCTCTATGTGGACGGATACCTGCCTCATTTATTTAACCACCCTCACCCTCACACACTGTTGTTGGCTGTCTCTTGTTGCCAGTTGCCTTCAAACTCTAAAACTTCCTCCTACAGATTCTTAAGTTCAGTTTTGTGTTGTCTTTATTGTGTTTTCATTTCATTTTTTCTGTTCATTAATGAAGTACTTACTCTTACTAACTTGCTTCAGTACTTTGTATAGACAACAACAGTAAGTACTGTTTGTACAATCAGCCAGCCAAAGTTTGACCACAGCTTTAGAACACATAATGAAGTCATCACAGTTTAACAGTAGAGACACAATACTTCCCCACTGGTGGATAAACCAGAATAAAGTTGTTGTAACAAAGTGTTACTGGTATTTTTTTTCTCAATGGGATGTGGAGTCTGTCAGTTCGATGTTTAAGCTCCGGGAGGAACAACAACAGAAGGGGTTAATGTAATCCATTTCATTGGTGGGGGACTCTAATAACTGGTCTCTCTGTGCGTCTTCATTGGCCCGCGGAGTTTCCATTGTGCTGGCCGGTGCAGGTGTGGGACATGCTTTGTTGATCATAATCCCCCAGGCAAGGGGAGAGGCTTTGAGTGTGTTTGACGTACCCCACCGGCAGGCCCTTTGCTCCTCTGCCGCCGAGCAGCCACCGACTCCAGCGGCCGCTCATGGGATCCGACAGGCGGAAAAATAATGAACAACACCTCAACCCGGAGCTGACCTAGCTCCAATTCACCAGCTCCACACGAGGGGTAAACGAACCACTTAATTGAGCCTTCCAGGATCAAATCATACTCAGGACCCCCCCCCCAAGCCACCATCCCCATCAACCCTCCCCACTCCCAACCTCAACCTCCTTCCTGGACACAACCCATCAAGATGTTTTCCTACACACACACATACACCCACTCTCGTTCCTCCACTTCTTTACAGTTTTCTTTTGCTTTAACAGTTTATGCACACCTAACAGACGCTGGTCAAATGAACAGCACACGGACATAAATTATTTACACCAAATACATTTTGTAAACATTCCCTTTAGATGCATAGGTTGACAATTTCACTTCCAGTTTTCTTTTTTGTTTGAAAGTTATTATAGAATATGAAGGAAAGATATGAGCAACAAGTTTCAGAACCAGTCGTGGAATGTAATTAAGTACATTTACTCAAGCATTGTGCTTCAGTACAAAAGTGAGGTACTTTTAATTTACTTTATGCTTCATAATATTTCCACTCCACTACAGTTTAGTGGGAAGTATTGTACTTTTTATTCTCCTACAATTGTTTCCCGACTATAGTTACTGGTACTTTACAAGATGCATTGTTGTAGATTAAACTACACGACAGTTTATATAGTAGTTAAAATTTGCTCGACTGACTACAAAAGAAAAGATGCTGCTTACACATTAATGAATCAGTAATAATACTCCAACTATGTAATATATAAGAGAATTAAGGCCTTTACACACCGGAGGTGGGTTTTTTTCGAATATATTTTTTGGAACTGTTGTTTTTGTTACGAGTACTTTCACACAGAAAGCGAATATTACGCAGTGAAAAATCGATGTAATTTTTTTCCGGAACAAGGTTGATTTTTCAGAGCTTTTGCACGGCTAATAAAGGCATCAACCAAGCNTGAATCAGTAATAATACTCCAACTATGTAATATATAAGAGAATTAAGGCCTTTACACACCGGAGGTGGGTTTTTTTCGAATATATTTTTTGGAACTGTTGTTTTTGTTACGAGTACTTTCACACAGAAAGCGAATATTACGCAGTGAAAAATCGATGTAATTTTTTTCCGGAACAAGGTTGATTTTTCAGAGCTTTTGCACGGCTAATAAAGGCATCAACCAATCATGTCGTGTGGAACGGACGTCACATCACAACTTCCGGACCCGTTGATTGTTTGTGTTTCTCATCACCCTGTATTATATGACGAAGGACACAAAAATTATAAAGACAATGAACTCAAGGACAACGTGTGGAGCAGCACCACCGGATGCAGGATACTGAGTAGATTAGTTTACTTTTAGTTGTATGAAATATTCACAGTATTTTGCATTTTCGTGTCATTTATTTGTTCCGTCCCCGGTGTTTTCTGCATTGTGTACTTAAACTACATTTTGCTGATAATAGTATGTACCTTTACTTAAGTAACATTATCAGTGCAGGACTTTTACTTGTTTTACACTGTGGCATTGCCATATGCTACCTCCACCACAGTTCAAAACTCACTGTTGAAGTGCATTGTGTCTGTTTTGTTTCATGTATTTTCACTGTTTTGTACAAAGCTGCTTGAAAAATCTATTGGTAAAAACTTTAACGGTGGTTCAAATAGTCTTTTGTGATTTAAAACAGCTCCTGTTAAGGCATTTAAAACTTTTATTATGGCATATATGCCAAAGACATGCGTGGGTGATGACATGCAACAAAGGTTCTCAACTGTAACTGGATCGCGAACGTCGCAGTTACATGGTATGTGTCTAAAATGACTTGACAACCAGAACGACCCTCATGTTAATTAAGTATTTTAAGTCTGTAATTCTGGCGGCACGGTGGTGCAGTGGTTAGCGCTGTCGCCTCACAGCGACCGCAGTGGTCGGCTGGGGCCTTTCTGTGTGGAGTTTGCATGTTCTCCCCGTGTCCACGTGGGTTCTCTCCAGGTACTCTGGCTTCCAAAGACATGCAGGTTAGGTTTATTGATTATTCTAAATTGCCCTGTGATTGACTGGTGACCAGTCCAGGGTGTACCCCGCCTCTCACCCAATGTCAGCTGGGATAGGCTCCAGCCCCCCCATGACCCTCTGAGGATAAGCGGTATAGATAATGGATGGATGGAAGGAAGTCTGTAATTCTAGTTTTACTGCTAGTATAGTGAGGCTAAATCACAAATGAGGGCTGCAGCAGGAGAATCCCATTCCTCCCAGGTGACACACCTGAGAGTCAGTCAGGGTCACTTCTCCACCAACAGGATGTGACAAACCAAAAGTTAACAGTGCAGACCCGGTGACTGATGCCTGTGTCCTGAAATGATCCACCAGTCTGACATTACATCCCTCTGCTGTCCTTATTTAACACCACAGTCAGAGATCCTTGATGAAGGTGATCTCCAGCCCGTCACGTGAAACATGCTGAAAAGACCAAACAGTTGCTTTCTGTCCTCCCTCTAAGATGTTTCTCATTAGCGAGGCGTCACCTTCCCTGTCCATTATCAGAGGAACAATTTGGGTTGAGGGTCCTGTGGGGTCGTTTTAGGACACAAACTTACAGTATACAGTCACCCCTCGAAATAGCACCCACGGTTCCCGTGTTCAACCTGCTTCCCAGCCGAACCAACAATGGCGCTTTTCAAATGTCAACCGATAGAGCCATGTGGGTGCCAAATTAGGACGGGGTGCCTGCTATTCCAGGCGTAAAAAAAGGTGATCAAACAGAGCCTGGGTCAGTGGATCCCCTCTAATTGAGAGGTTCACACTTGGCAGCGGGGGCCCTCATTGACCAGAAAGCACTGGTGCAGTCTGCCAGAGTGGAAAAGTTTTGCACCGCCGGTGCAATGCATACTGCCGAGTTTTACCTCTACAGTCAGATCTGCATCATCAGATTGTTGTTCTGGAGTCATGACGGCATTAGAGAGCAGACCAGTGCCTCACAGACAAAAAAAATGGTAAAATAAATGTTAACAGGTCCATATTCTGAGCAGTGGAATGGGGTGCTTTTGCACATTTGATCACGCCAGAATGAGCTTTTGGCTATGAAGTTGTGTTTATGAAGAGCTAAATTCATAGGCCTTAATTAGTAAGTCAAAGTATGATTCATTGAACATGGAGTAAAATACAATGTTTTATCATTATCAGATGACAATTATGGTTTTTACCATTTAACTATATTTAGTTTCTCTGGTAAATAAAAGTGATACAAGACAGAAACAAAGCTGCTTTCCACAATTTGACCAGCTGTTTAGTTTGCAGTTATTCCCATAATTAAATCCACTCGGGGTCGAAACGGACAGTACTATCATCTCAATTTCACAGCATAACTCGCACCTTGACCACATGCATGGTGTGAATCCTAAACAGTGAAAACGAAATAAATGATCAAATCATCGTCCCTAATCTGCACGATGGGTGGCAAATATTTGCAGAGGGAATTTCTTGATGCGTCCTTCCTCAGCAGGAACAAAGCAAGATGGCCGCCTCTCAATTTGGGGCAAACCCTGCCAGAGAATGGAGACAAAAGAGATGCTTAAACCCCGTCGGTCTAAGGGGGATATCTTCATCTCTCTTCAGAGAGTCCCTAACTGATACGTGGGGATTGGCGTGAAGAACTGAGGACAATACCTCTATTGTTTCACAGATTTTCTGAATCAAGACGTCTGTCAAATGCGGTGTTTTTGCAGGGAGCTTGGCTCGCCTCCAAACTTGAACTTTCTCTTTTGATTTTTGCCGAAGCTTCTCCCGGCGCAGCTCGTCTCTGCCTGTGGCACTGGAGGACATGTTGGAGGACATCAGCTGTGATACTTTTTTTCAGTCAGAATCAGTAAACACACATTTAGAAAAGGTGATACATACTCCTTGTCTCCAGGTGCAGATGCAGGATGGAGTTTGATTTAAAAGTTAAAATGAAGGGGAGAATGTTTTGAAACATTTACTTCTTTTTGAGGCTGTAATCTGTTGAGTGACAGATATTTTGAATAAAAAATGTAATTGTAATTCTGCACAGAAAATGTAACATTAATAAATAGAATTATTTCAGAATTTTGGGTAACAAAGATATCTTAATTGTTGATGCAAAGTAGGAATTTTCTTGAAAGAAAAGCTCCCTTTAAATACTCATTCATTATTCAATTCGTTGTTGTCCATATATGTTGAATTGTATGCTTTCCTGTAGAAAAATGTCACATCTTTGCAGGTTAAGCTAAAAACTAAAAGGCTCCTTGATTATGCAAACAATTTATTGTAATTAACTAATTGGAAGTGTACCAGCTGAATACTGTCCCCATTTTCCCTATGATTTGTACCAAACGACCGTCTGGGAAACTTCCTCGGAAATTATAAGGAAATTACTGACCTGTAAAATAAATCATTACTGTGAACACTCCTCATTTTTTTGCAGCTATATTAATTTATTTCTTCATTTCACAGAATTTGTCTTTTGACCTGCTCTCATTCGGGGTCTTTTGTGGCAACAGTAAGTGGGCAAAGTTCCCTCTTCCCAGCAGCAGAAAACAAAGCGAGACAAAGTGTAAATGACTCTTTACATGTTTTTCAGCAGCAAGATTGTCTTCCGAGACTGACATCATTCCTCAAACACCAATCACTGATCCAAACAGGACTTAATAGAATAAAAGGCAGACTAACTCATGCAGTTCTTTTTGTTGTTTTGATGCAAGTTGTAAGAGGCTGCATTGAGCTGAAATGGAGTAGAAACAATTAAATATGAGATTTAAGTAAATTTATGGGTATGCATTCAAATGATAATGAATCCCTGAATACACTGATGCCCTATTTGAAAATGATGCATGACAATACAATAGAGACCACAGGATATTTATTAAGAGTCACAGTTGCCTGTAAGCTGTATGTACTGTATAAAGATAAAAAATAAAAAAAAGACAATAATAGATACAAAAGCCATTCAATGATTGTCACACTGAATCCTGAGAGAAACCATGATATAGCATATAGTTTTTAATATATATATTTATGACATCTGGGTTTTAGTGATACTGTTTTCGGTGCATCTTGTAAGCTAATATCATTCACTTCTGCTTGAATCAAACTATGTTCAGACAACAGTAGAAAACAATGCCTATTAGCATAAATAGCATAAATAGTCACAAACTATCTTTATAATTTACAAAAATACACATTTATAAAGTCCACATGTATTTAAATGAGCCTTAGTGCTGTGGTTTCAGTCAACGTAGAGGATATAAAAATAAGGCAAGCCCTGTCTGGGATCATATTTGTATTTAATAAATTGTTACTGCATTTGGAAACGGTCTAAATATACAGGTTAACCCTTCATAGCAGGGCACTTTTATCTCATATGATTGTCGTTTTGAGGTAATGGCGGTCTCACAAAGGCAACTTTGGCAGATTTGAGTTGATTATGAATAAACAGTTTCAACATGTGTAATCAACTGTATGAATTTGGCAAAACTGGCAAAATATCAAACGTACATTTACATCTTAAACATGACAGAGTGGTTTTGACCACAACAATGGGGAAAGTTTCTGGTGAAACTGCCAAAAAAAAAAAAAAGTAAAATAGATGTTTAAAATATTACAAAAGACACAAGTGTTCAGTGGTCGTCTTACTTCGCAAGTGTATTTTAGCATTAAGAGCAAAGTAGGAGCTTTGATATAGTAATAAAGTAAAAGAGTAAAAAGATAAGTGCTCTTTTTTTTTGTTTGACTTTGCGGCTGGTGTTTCCACAGTTTGAGTGCTTGTCAAGATGAATCAAGTTTAGCTAAAATGCTCTCTCTAGGTCTCTAATCTCTCCGGTGAACTGATCAGTGAAGGGAGTGTTGTGTTCGTGATGCAGAGGAGCCGCTACCCAGCCTGCACTCTGCCCTCTCTGCTGAAATGCATCTACGTATGCATGTGTGTTTCATAGGGATTCATCGAGCAGCAAGTGCCTAAAACAGAGTGAAGTTGTGGTAAATCAGCTCCTATAGCTCTGTCCCTTCCCTGGGGTAAATCAAGCTGTTGACACTGAAGCTGTTGTAGAAGTGACTGTTGAACTGTCCGCTCTGCCCGCTGCCAAATGTGTTGTAGTACACTCCACGGTTGAAATGCAAGCCGTCGCCAGGCTCTGACGCCCCCGTGTCCTGCCCGCCGTGGTTGAGGTGGTATGGGCTCAGGGCCGTAATGTTCCTATTCGACAGCTCGTTCACCAGTCCCAGGGACCCCTGCCTGCTGGGGGCCCCCGAGCTGAGCGTCGACATGCTGCTGTAAAAGTTATTAAAACAAGGAGCGGTTGAGGCCAGTCCGGGCGGCGAAGACGACGACGAGCTTTTGTGGTTCTCGTTCATCGGCTCCATCTCTGGTGAGGACGGCCCCAGGAGATGAGGACTGTCTGAAGGCTTCATTGAGGCCGCCACCGCTGGCCTGCCGTCCTCCACTTTTGTGGCCCCTGCTGCTGCCACCGCTGCTCCTCCTGCACTGCTCGGATCTGACCGTCTTTTCCTTTTCCTGCGGAAATTTCCGTTGTCAAACATCTTTTCACAGTTTGGGTCCAACGTCCAGTAGTTTCCTTTTCCTGTAATTGAACATGAGACACATAACATATTACAACTTAATTATTTAAGTTTGGTTGAATGAAGATTTGCCTGATGGAAGTTGTGGGGCCTAATATGTCTAAGCTATATGGTCTAAATAAAATACAAAATAAATTTTTACTTAATATGACTCATTGTTAAGCAATCTGTCTTAGAAAACTTCTATCCCATATCTTCAAATGAGTCGTTATCATTTATCTCATATTTCTGTTTCTTTCCTAGAAGCCAGTTTTTAACTTTTTCTGAAGTACTGAACTTTGAATTTTATAATTTAATTCTAGTCTAAACAGAAGTACAGGTTAGCATTAAAAACAGCATTCCAGTCATGCTCAAGTACAATACATGCACTATTTTGTAGAGAAATAATACTGTAATATTCAAGTAATATTTCTAGGAAAATAAAATATATCTGTACTGCTCAGTAGGGGGCTTTTAATCGCCTTGTGTTATGATATTGTGTTGTTTAAAATTTCTTTGGAATTACTTAATTTCTATTGGAATTTCTCTATATTAACCTTTGAACACTGTTTATTTCTAATATATTATATAATATTAATATATATATATATATATATATAACTACATTATTTTTTTTTAACACTACAGCTGCTACAGTGTTTCTGCTAGTGTCATATTTTAATAACTTGTTGCTTTTAAAATAAACCAGAAGATTCCCACACAGCATCAATTAGTGGTTAGGATTTTTAGAGAAAATTATTTGGAGTTGAGTGTTGGTAAGACCACACATATAACTGATTAGGCTCTCTGAAAAGTATGATAACGTGTTTAAATTGAATGGGTTTTCATAATTACTAGCCTATAAAGTTTCTCTTTTCTTTTTCACATTTTAAAGACTCAAGTAACAATGTCAGTTTAATTCATGCTCCCCTAATTTCCCATCTAATTTAACCTCACTGAGACTTCCAGGTGAGTAAACTGTAGCCTACCTGAATGCCACATATTATTTAAAATAACATTTTCCGTGCGTTCACGGTACCTGGATCGTCCTCGTCCCTCGGCACTTTCTTGAAGCAGTCGTTCAGAGACAGGTTGTGCCGGATCGAGTTCTGCCAGCCGGCTTTGCTCTTCTTATAAAAGGGGAAATTGTCGGCGACGTACTGGTAAATCTGGCTCAGGGTCAGCTTCTTCTCGTGCGCATTCTGGATGGCCATGGCTATGAGCGCAGAGTAGGAGTAGGGCGGCCGGACCAGCTTCAGCAGCTCCTCCTGGCTGGCGATGGACAGCCAGCCCAGATCGGGCCCACCAAAGCCAGGTGAGTTTGTTATGAACTGCCGCTGCGAGCCGTAGGAAGGCGGGATGAACGACGCCGGGTTGTTGCCGTGCAGGTAGGATGCGGAGGAGTTAACGCCCGGCCCGTTGAGCCACAGGTACGGGTTTGGAGACGATGAGTAATCTCCGAGGCCGTAGCCGGCGGGTCTCTGTGCGCCCTGGAGGCTCTGCTGGTGGTACATGCTGCTGAAGTTGTCGCAGTAGACAGCGGCCATGTCCGGGGCCTCCTGCGCGCCTTTAGGTGGGAGAGAGCCGACGGTAGGGGAGGTGTGTTGGTGGTGCTGGTGATGGGACTGAGGGTCGATGGAGTTCATCACTCCCCGCGGGAAATCCCAAAGGAAATGTTGAAGCGGTTCAGGTGGCCTCTCCCGGTGGTGCGCAGGCAGCAGCAACAAGTGTCAGGGAGGATGGAGGAGTTTGGGGAGTTTTAATAGTATAAACCCTTGACAGCAGCCACATCCAGGCACCAGATAATTCCCAACAGCCAATAGACACACACTGAGTAACAGGGGGTGTGGTCATGTTCTACCTCATTCAGCAGAGAGTGGGTCAGTGGTTCCCAAATGTTTCCCCTGTCAAAACCTCCTGGAGAGACACAACAGGCAGCTGCTCGTTCAGATTTTCTCAGAGGGACCGAGGCTGTGATTATATAACCTCAGTCAACAAACAACAAACCTGACCCAGACTGCAATAATAACTTTTACAATCAGTTTTTATCTAACACTTGTGTAACTTTGAATTATCTGTGGAGAGGCTGCACTGCTCTTATAGAAATCTATACTTTTTTAATACTTTGCCATGTTTTACCCTCTTTCATCCAAAGTGAATTTGAAGAACAAAATGCTTTATGTATATGTGATAAGGCTGTTATTGAATATAACAGGAAAAGGGATCATATTTCGCCCATATTAGCTTCTCTACACTGGCTCCCTGT
>LKNJ01007642.1:299-11984 GCA_002120245.1 Maccullochella peelii | reverse complement strand
TCCCTGCCTTCCTGTCTGTCTGCCTGCCTGTCTGTCTGTCTCCCTGCCTGCCTGTCTGTCTGCCTTCCTGTCTGTCTGCCTTCCTGTCTCCCTGCCTGCCTGCCTGTCTGTCTCCCTGCCTTCCTGCCTGTCTGTCTGCCTTCCTGCCTGTCTGCCTTCCTGTCTGTCTGTCTCCCTGCCTTCCTGTCTGTCTCCCTGCCTGCCTGCCTGCCTGTCTGTTTCCCTGCCTGCCTGTCTGTCTCCCTGCCTTCCTGTCTGTCTGTCTGTCTCCCTGCCTGCCTGTCTGTCTGTCTCCCTGCCTGCCTGTCTGTCTGCCTTCCTGCCTGCCTGCCTGTCTGTCTGTCTCCCTGCCTTCCTGTCTGTCTGCCTGCCTGTCTGTCTGTCTCCCTGCCTGCCTGTCTGTCTGCCTTCCTGTCTGTCTGTCTCCCTGCCTTCCTGTCTGTCTGCCTTCCTGTCTGCCTGCCTGCCTGCCTGCCTGTCTCCCTGCCTGCCTTCCTGTCTCCCTGCCTGCCTTCCTGTCTGTCTGTCTCCCTGCCTGCCTTCCTGTCTGTCTGTCTCCCTGCCTGCCTGCCTGCCTGTCTGTCTCTCTGCCTGCCTGCCAGTCTACCTGCCAGTCTCCCTGCCTGCCTACATTACAGTATCTCTGGGTGATCTATCAAGTTCATTAGAAGTTTTGTTTTTTGCATGATGTGTAATATTTCTACAACATAAAAAATCAAGTTGTGTTTTTTTTTGAACGTGCACAGAGGTGACGACGTCCAGTGAGCCGGGTACCTGAACACTTTCCCTGTGTGTCTGTCGGCTCGTACTCCATTTATTGTTCTGTTTTATACTTCGGGTCATTGTCATCTTGAAAAAGTAAACTAACTGAAGAAACAACATTTATAACCCATTTTATTCTTACAGTCTGTTGGTATTTTACAGATCCTACATCAGATAAGTCTCGCGACAAACACAAACCATTATCCAGGTGTTTTAGCGTCAGCAGAAACCTGCAGACACACTGAACCTCTGGAGCTCTGCAGGTAGACAACTGTCACCTCTTCCTGTACCAAAACAAACATGGCCGCCAACTAGCAGCTCCTTTCTATACAGCGACGTTTGAGCTGAAAAGACCAAAGAATGAGATTTGATGTTGTGCAGGCGTTTTTCCTCCATTTCAGTTGTTCACTGAACTTTTTGCTCACCATTCTTCTTCTTCTCTGGTGTTTTTAAAGGTGTGTCTCCCTCGTTCATCGCTCACCGACGTCACTCGTAAATATCAAACGTGTTTAAACAAATCTGTGTGAGAATGACTGGATCTGAAGACTCGAACAGGCCCGGTCCAGCTGACCCAGACCGGAACAGGCCCGGTCCAGCTGGTCCAGACTGGAACAGACCCGCTCCAACTTGATCCCACCAGTTGTCACAAATCTGACTCCTCATTGGCTCAGCAGTCCTGATGTGGGTCCCCACCTTGACTCACCAGGACTCCATTGCTGTGTGGGATAACTTTTATATCTTTCACATGAAGTCCTGGAAAATGTTGTTGATGTTTGAATCATGTTTTAGCCTCGTTTAGTTTAATCACATCAACCATCAGTGCTTTTTGAGGCCGTGCTGAGTTTCACCTGCAAGGGGCGCCACCAAGCTAAACACCCACTTCTTCACTGAGCAGGTTTTTAATTCAGTCAGATCTATTCAGATGGACCTGACTCTTGTGGTCCTTGAAGAGATTCAAGGAGTGCTTGAGGACATTCCAGGGATCCCTAATAAATTAAAAGGTGCTTGAAGGGATTGTAGGGTTCCTTTAGGAGGTTCTAAGTGTCCTTGTTTAGGCCCGAGTGGTCCTTGAGGAGGATTTAGGGATCCTTTAATAGGTTCTGCTCTGGTGGTTAAAGGATTGCTTGTAGAGGTTTTTCCTGGTCCTTGGGTAGGTTTTGTGGTGCTTGAAGAGGTTCAAGGAGTGCTTGAGGACATTCTAGGGGTTCGTTAGGAAGTACTTGATGGGGTTGGGAGTCCTTACATACTAGGCCTTAGTGGTCCTTGAGGAGGATTTCAGGATCTTTGAGTAGGTTCTCTTGGTCCTTGTGGTGGTTCAAGGAGCCTTGAAGATGTTCAGTGATACTTGATGATGTCCTTTAGGTTCTTAAGAAGGATCACATGGTGCTTGAGGAGGTTTTTGTGGACCCTGAAGAGTGTTAGTGGTGCTTGAAGGGTTTCTTAGTGTCCTTACGAAGGCCCCGTGGTCATTAAGGAGGATTTAGGTGTTGTAGGAGATTCTATTGGTCCTTGAGGGGTTCTAGGAGTGCTCATGCAGGTTTTTAGGGGTCCTTAAGGAGATTTGTGGAGTGCTTGAAGTGATCAAGGAGTGCTTGAGGAGGTTTTTAGTGGTTTTTGAGGAGCTTAAAGAGACTGAGAAAGGCTCTAGGAATGTTTCAGAAGGTTCTAGGGGTCCTTGAAGAGATTTTGTGAATATAAGGGTTCTTGAGGAGGTTTAATTGATATTTTAGGAGGTGCTTGTGGTCTTTGAAGAGGTTCAGGGAGTGCTAGAGGAAGTTCATGAGGTCTTTGTTGAGGTTTTGGGTTCCTTGAGAATGAGTCATGAGATCTAAGTTCAGTCTGTTTCCCACATGCAGCCTCAGACCGGCACGTGACTGATTAAAGACGATGTCTGATCAGATCCACAGCAGGAGCCTGACCTCTGGTCGTTTGTAGAATGCAGATCGCTTCAGGATCGGGGTTTCAGGTGTGGAACTGGGATGAATAGATGAACAAGTTATTTCGGTACTTCCCTGTTTCAGCAGAGTGAATGTGTCACTCTGACTTCATGCTCGCATCATGTGACTGCTGAGTTTCCAGGAAGCCAGCTGATCCAGTATTTTAATATTTTATGTTCTCAGGGTTCCCACACTTCCTGGAGGACTGGGGATTATTTAACTCTTTGAACCGGCTGCTTTCTTGCTCAGTTTCCAGCAACAATGAAAACCTCTATAGAAGGAGATCATTACAGAGTGTAAATACATTCATACAGACAAGATTGATTGATTACTTTTGCTGCCAAAATGGTTGGTTGTTACAGACCCAAAACACCAGATCACTGATCGATCCATTAGGTCAGCTACTTCGATAATCGATTAATTGATTTACGTCATTTTTAAAGAATAATGGCAAACATTCAATACTTCCAGCTCATCTGCTGCTGTTCTGTTTATATGATTTTAAGTTGAAGATCTTTGTGTTTGTTGGACAAAACAAGACAAATCGATCAATTGAGAATGAAAATAATTGTTAATTGCATCTAAACTGTTTAATACCTCAAGACGTCGTGGACTTCTAAAGAATAGTTCACCACAAAAACCTGATTATCGTGACATCACATACGTCTCTCCTGTCTCGGTAATCAATAAATCAAATTTGTTTAAATTCTCTCTGTGTCTCTCTCAGGAAATGACATCATACCGCTGGAAGGTGCGTCTCTTCCTGTTTAACATCAGCTGTTGTCTGGCAGCCGCTTACTTCTTCAGACGCCACAACAAGTTCTGTGAGACCGGAGGTGAGTGTTGGTGTCCTGCTCTGGCTGTTTACAGGACGCTGCTCCTCACTTATTCACTTCCTGTCTCTCCTGCAGTCTACACCCTGTTCGCCCTCGCCGAGTACCTGGTGGTCTTCTCCAACATGGCCTTCCACATGACGGCCTTCTGGGACTTTGGGAGCACAGAGGTGATCGTGGCCACGCCGCCTGAAGACAAGCGATACTGAGCAGCAGCCTCACCTGGTGACTCTTTTTAAAAAGGTGAAAAGAAATCCACCAATGGGACGCCAGGAAATTGGTTTAAACTTTATGTGACACGTGAACATTATGTGTGAACTGATACTGGTGCCTTTTGTCTCTCTATCATTCCAACATCACCTGTGGTCTTACAACTGCTCATGAAGCAGCTTCAGGTTCAGCTTTAAACTGCGCAGCGACAGCACAACATTCTGCCTTACTCGCTGAGTATGTTTGTCTATAAAAAACCAAGAAGAAAATCTGCTCAAAAGCACTTTGGTTTAATGTTGTCTGACAACAACAAGCGTATAAAAGTCCCAAAATAATGAATTATGGATCAAAGAATAAGAAATAAGGACTAACAACCGGACCAAGTTTTGGTGCCAACTGTCGGACTGTGCAGTCTGAACTCGGCCTGTAAACTGTGCTGACACCCAGCTCGGTTCTAGCGAACCACAGCATTTAGAGCGTAAGCTAGTTTGCGATGCCCGTCCCGAGATGAGCCCCCCTCCCAGCACTCCTCAGCTCCCTGGTTAACACGATATATCTCATTTGTTTGATCCGTACGCAAACTGAAGAGTGAAACGTGACAGGCTAGCTGTTTCCCCCTGTTTCCAGTCTTTATGCTAAGCTACTTGTTTGCTGGCTCTACAGACATGAGAGGACTCCCACGCGTCAGTGATCATCACAGAGCTCCCAGAGACAAAAACCATCCTCCTGCTGTAACTGTTGGCGATCAGCAGCATCACGCCGCTGTGTTGGGGGCAGAGGAGCGTCTTTACTCTGTCAGCCGTCTGCCTATTAGTCATCAACACTAAACTGGACTCACATGTTGGCTGCTCGTTGTTGACGTCCTGACAGGACAGAAACACACAGCTGCTAAAAGTCTGTAACCAGCAGCTCCGGGAGTTTGTTACTGACGAGGGGTTTCACCCACTACTGAACCCACCTGCCGCTGCGTGGCTAGTGGTCCACAGTCGTGGATGAGACCTGCAGTACTTAGATGTCCGTATATGTTGACATAGTTCCAGGACAATAGTCTCTGTGCATAATATCACCTTCTTTAGTTATTTTACTAGAATTCATTTCATCAGTGGAAACTGTGACAGAACTATGACACACAGCAGCTCTTGATTGGTCCAACAGTTTCCTCCAGCAGCCAATAATATCTCTCGTTCAGGAGTTGATTTATCCGTTTGACCTGCTTCTTGCACTCGGGTAATGTTCTCTGCTGATTTATAATCATGTAAATTCATCTACAGTCCACTGAGAGTTTGACAGGAAGTAGAAACAAAAAGCAGCACGCGACAGCTATAACAAGCTAAGCTAACGTAACTTTATCAGCTGTGGGCGCAGCGCTAACGTTACGTTCAGTCGGCCATCTTTCATGTTGCCGTCAGAAGGAACAAGTCTTCATCACCTCACCTCATCAGTCAATCAATTGATCTAATTAATCAATCGATCGATCTACCAGGATGTAAAACCTTGCGACTAGTAAAAATGAGAAGTGACCGAGCGGTGAACAAAAGAAGAGACATGTTGTCTGTTGGAGTCGTATCAGTAGTAAAGTTTGTCCTGATGGTGGCGCCGGAGGAAAGATCATGTTCCCAAACTCAAAAGGGTTTAACTTGTACGGTGGCCTTTTCAGGACATCTCAGACTCAGTCACTCTCCTCAGACTCTGTGGTTTATTAGCGCATTGACATGCTAACAGCTAACATGTTGACTTTCTAATGATTAGCATGTTAGCATGTGTACAGTTAACATGCTAACAGTAGTGAGTGTCACATGTTTGATGCTGTTTCACCTCCTGATAATAAAAACAAACTGCGTGTTCATCCCTCTGCCTTCCTGTCTTTCTCTCAGCTGCTTAGATCTTTGGATCTGTGTCAGGAAAGATGCTCTATAACAGAAGATGACACTTCCTGTCTCCTAAGTGGGCGTGGTAGCCTCGCCCCTTGTCCATGTCAAAACACTAGGTACAGTAAAAGACGGATTATAAAACGTTTACACTTTGTTAGGAAACAAGTCCTGGACGTTAAAATGTGTCAAAGCTGAATGTCTTTACGGGCGACACGTTGTCCCTCATGATGGCAATACTGGAGCGTCTCCATGGGTCTTCAGACAGACTTCATGGCTCCAGATCTCCTCATACCCGGGAACTGCCCCTGGTCCATATGACCACTTTACTATGTTGGTTTATTCTGTAACACAGCATCTATTTCCTGTCTGTCGGTCCTGAGAGGGTTAACCTGGCGCCTACATTACCCACAATCCTGTTGTGTGCGCAGGTAGTTTAGATGCTTCCTCGTTCACTTGAGGTCGACTCCACGTGTTCGTTGTTGTGGGCGTCGGAGGAGCTGAACTGTTTATTTTTAGGATTGCTCAGGAAGTTCTGATTATTCTGCATTGTGACTCATTTTACTGTCAAATCACTTTTACTGAACACACAAACGCAGCGGCTGAACACAGAGCTGCTGTGCTGCACTGCGTGTCTCTTCCTTCAGCGCCACCTACTGACAAACTACAGCAACTAAATTCCTGCTTGATATTAAAATATGAACTTCTGTTTATGAAAAGAGGCCGTAAACAAACTGTTCAGACGTCAGGAACTCAGAGAAAACCGGAGGCTCAGCTGACCAACCGGAGCGTGCGTGCTCTCCATGTCGGCTCTGAGGACAGTCTTGGTTCCCAGAGGATGAATCCTACCTGCTAATTAGCTAATGCTAGCATGCTAACACGCTAAACTAAGATGTTTAACAGGTATAAACATTATACCTGTTAAACATCAGCGTGTTAGCATGCTCATGTTAGCATTTAGCTCAAAGCACCGCTGTGTCTAAGTGCAGCCTCTCAGAGCTGCAGTCTCATCTCATTAAATTAAGGAAGTGTATCAATAAGAGTATTGATAAGCAGTATCAGTATTGACACCTATTGATAAAATCCCTGTTTGGGCTTCATTCAGGCCTCATGAAGCTGTTTACACACTTCGTACTGGGAACACTGGAGAGCCAGTGCAACGATTCAGGAGGTTTAGATTAAGCCTGAGTATGTGTGCGTTTGTGTGTGTGTGTGCATGTGTGTCACTACTTCTTGTCTCGTTTTTCTGCCGACTCGGGTAACGTGGTTTTGAGGAGCGAGTCACGAGTGCTGACAGAGTGGGTCGGAACATGTGTGGTTGCTGCAGAACAGCGCCCCCTGTGAATGGGTCAATTTTCTGATCTAACAGCGCTGTGGTGAAGGTGTGGTGAAGGTTAGTGACCGAAGGCGGTTAAAAGAAACCAACGCTGACTGTTGGCAGGAAACAGGAAGTGAACCGTTGTCTCTTTGTTGACCTCCTTCGGTGGTAGGTCACTTCCTGTCTTGCTGCTGATGGACAAGAGTCATAACTGATCAGATTAATCTAATGAGTGATTCATTAGATAACGTCATTCAAAGGAAAGCAGCAAATCTTCACATCTGAGAAGCAAAAATCACTTAAGTCGTTCACTTTCTGTCAACCAGCTGATTGATTAATGGACTGATCGATCAGCTGTACCTGTAGAAACTATTGGGGAGTTTATTTGGAACTAAACATCAGATTTTATAAACTCTACATATGTTTTGTGTAAAAATCTGAATCTGTAAAGTAACTAAAGCTGTCGGATAAATGCAGTAAAAGTACTCAGGTAAAGTAGAAGTACCTCACATTTGTACTTAAATACAGTACTTGGGTAAATGTAGTTAGTTACTAGTAGAGATCACTTTGATAACTTGGTGAAATGTTAAAAATGTCTCAGAACTGAATCTGGTGTCACGGTAAAAGCTGTAAAACAAGTTCTAAAATAAAGAAATAATGATTAAATAAACGCCGTCGTTACTGGATGATGTGAGATGCATGCTGGGATACTTTCCTGCCAGCCGTTCTGCTAAAATCTGCAGAAGAAGAACATTTGGGACGGATGATAACAAACAGAAGAGTCTCTGCAGGAGACGAGGGACAGGAAGAGGAAGTGGCTCCTTCTCTGAGGAGGAACTCTGCAGCTCCGTCACAGCGACCACTCCTCTGAGCCCAGTCCGCTCCGGGTCGGTTCTGCAGTCCAGTTTAGACGTTCAGAGACCGACACCTGGTCCTTTTTACTCGCTACAGTTATTTGACTGCAGGTACAGCTCAACTTTAACTTCATCACACACAAGTAATCAATCCATTAGTAGATCAACAAAAAGTTTATCTGCAACTATTTTTGAAAATTGATTAATCGTTAATTTTTTTCAGCTTCAGTTTTTGGTTCCAAACCTGAATGTTTTTTTTTCTTCTACATCAATAAACTGAATACTTGGGATTTATGTGTGAAAAGGTGAAACTGAACTTTTAGCTCCCCAAGAGTGTTTGTGATTATTTTATTATCTGATGAGTCCTTTCAGCGTTTGGGGAAGTTGTTTGTTTGCTGGTCATTTATTAAACTCACTTCCCCCAACTTCATTTCCCTGAACAACCAAACCGCTTCACACAACAGCACCGAGAGGCGTTCATGTTCCCTCAGAGAAACTGCTCCTCTTCAGGTGGAAGGTTTAGTTTGTACCTGCAGAACTACAGACATTCCCATCAGCCTCAGCTGCACTCTGTGTTTACTGCTAACTAGCTAATGTTAGCATGCTGACATGCTAAGCTAAGATAAATAACATGTTAGCATTAGTATTGTATGCTAGCATGCTGACATTAGCGCCGCTGCGTATTGAGAATGAGAAGAATAAGAATAAAACACAGTAGGCAGATTCGTACTGAATGAATCGTCTTTTAAATGTATCGTCACATTTAAATAAAAACAGGAAATTAATAAAAACAAAATCATCAACAAAAATAATCACATTTTTTAAGTAAATTGAATTTAATAATCGTGACAAACTGGAGCCGACAGGACGGCTCTGCTAACAGACTCATGCTAGCGGCTAAAAGCAGCATGCTGCTGTATAACGTTTTGTTTCTCACCAAAACACGTCATGTGAATCTTTCAAGTCTGACACACTTTTCCTGTCTCAAAGCAGATTTTACAGCCTACGATCTCCCGTCTTCTTCTTCATGGCCTTTGGCTGACGCTTTGTGTTTCTCCGTGTTTTACCGCCACCTGCTGTCCAACAGCGGACCGACAGCTAACAAGGTCCAAACGGGACCGGAGCCTGCTCACCAAACCATCAGATCCCACAGGGACCCTTTAACGGGTCTCAGTCTGAAAACAGAAGCATTTTCCCTTTTTTTGTTTGTGAAATGCAAATCAGACTTTGCAATTAAAAATAAACCCAGATTTATTCAAGAAAATGTCCTATAATACCTTTAATTACATTCCTGCAACTCATTTCTTCCAAAGGAAATCTTCAGGGAACCACAAGAACACGTTTATGCACCTGATACTGTTCTGTATCTGATTATGTTCTCCCACTAAAACCTGTCGATCATTCAGTGTTTGTGTCCAGGATTTCAGCTTGTTCTGAGCTTTTTTACAGGATTATTAACCATTTATCTCATCTTATTGAGTTTGTAATATAAGTTTTTTATCTGTTTAACTTAGTCGACGTGTTTCTCGGTGCATTTTAAAAAGGTTTCATGAGCCTCAGGAGGAGAATTTGATCTGAACACATGAAAGCTACAATGAATATCACATATTAATGTGCATGTAAACCCTGTGTGCCTGTCTGCAGGGAAAGTAAACTCTCAGTATCAATAACAGTTTCTAACTTCCTCATTTCTATTTCTATCAGTTCATGACTCCATCAGAGCTGCTTCCTGTCTGACCATCGTCACACTGATGCAAAGTCATCTTTTCTCAACACCAGTTTGGTGTCGCACGCAAAACATTTGCATTTGTGTTGGCATGACAACTGCACGGGTATAAAATAATTTCAACCTGAATTCAGCCACAAAATGGGGGGCGAGGGGGGGGGCAAGGGTCTATAAAAACTATCATTTCTAATTATTCAAAGATAAAATTCTAACAAAACATAAAAAACACATTTTTAGCATACATTTTCCAAACAGTCTCTCAGGCAGTTAAGCCACAGAATCAGCCCGACTTGAACCCGTCAGGTCCTTTCGGGTCCCGGGTGTGGCGGTCGAGGTTCGGTCCTACAGCAGGACGCAGGGCCTCTTGGTGACAGTGGGCTGCGGGTTGAGGAAGGACCTCACGGCCTCGGCGAACACGTCCTTTATGCCGTCCTGGTTGAGGGCCGAACACTCCAGGTAGCGGACGGCGTGGATCTGGCGGGCGAGGTTGGCGCCCTGCTGGTGGGTGACGGGCGTCTGGTTCTGCTCCTTCAGCTTCCTCTGAGTCTCGGCGTCGTTCCGGAGATCGCTCTTTGTGCCAACCAGGAGGATGGGAACACCGGGACAATGGTGGGACACCTGATGATGAAGTCAAACAAGAAAGAGTGAAAGAAGCGTCAACAACTAGAAGCTACTTTGTCTGTTTCTCCTCATCGTCTCTTTCTCATTCGTTCAGTTAGTTCATTCAGTCTAGAAAAGTAAAACAACTAATAAACAGATCAGAATTTGGCTTTTCGGTTTTTGTGTTTTCATCTTGGAATGGGTAAACAAACCAAAAAGTCTTATTTCTGTTTTCCTGTGTTCGGTTTGTACTGCGCTCCGCTGCCGAGAATTAAGGAAGATTTGAAGGAATTTGAGAAAAACTGAATGTTAATGAGGGATAACAACCTGCAGGCTGAGCGAAGGGCATTATTACACGTTTGCTGCATTAAACCTTTTGCTGTGTTTTACACATCAGAGTTTAGACCATTAATCTGTGAGTGTGAGCTCTGCTGTTGGGTCGAGTTTGACCTCTGACCTCTGGATGCCACTTGTGTTTGACGTTCTCGTAGGAGGCGGGGCTTGAGATGGAGAAGCAGATGATGAAGACGTTGGTCTGCGGGTAGGACAGCGTCCTCAGCCGGTCGTACTCCTCCTGACCCGCCGTGTCCCACAGGTTCAGACTGATGGTCCTGCCGTCCACCGTCACCTGAACGCACCACACACACAGGTACACACACACACACACACACACACACACACACACTATGGTAACTATGGTGATAAAAACGTGCTGTTTGGTTCATAACAACATATGAATATTAACGTATTAATCAATGATGAAAGTCGTCATTAGGTGCAGCTCTATTTAACACACACACACACACACCTGGCTGCTGTAGTTGTCGAACACAGTGGGGATGTACTCTTTGGGAAAAGCTCCGGTGGTGTAGGAGATGAGGAGGCAGGTCTTCCCCACAGCACCGTCACCCACAACCACACACTTTATACTCTGCATGATGACCTCTGACCTTTCAGCAACCTGCAACACACACACACACACACACACACACACACACACATTAAATGAAATCAGTCCTGCGTTGAAGCCGTGCAGGTCTGTGTGGGTCGTGATGTTTCATGTGAGACATGAACCAGGAAGTCAGAAAGGTTCAGAAGCCAGAACTCTGCACAGGTTTGTGATGCAGACAGATGTTCCAGGTTTTCATGGAGGAAGCTGCTTTATCTTTCGACCGTCCACACCATGTGAGCTTGCATGTATCTGATTGGCCAACGCAGCATCTTGCTGACTCTCTGCCGCAGGCTGATTGGTAGTTAGACAACTTTTAGTTCCTGTGAGTGTTAATAAGTTGCTTTACTTCTCGCCACTGTTGAGGCAGCTAATAATCGAAAACTTGACGATAAAAATCATAAAAACTAAAATCCCTCAGTGAACTGGCAGCCGAATGTTCCAATCAGAATATTTACAGTGAAAACAAAGACGAAGGAAAAAGAGAAACTGCAGTTACCTGTCCGAGTTTACCTTCAGTGAGTCTGATTGGTTCACTCGTCCTGCTCCAGCTGTCACAGAGGCGTCGCTTCCTTCAGTTTAACACAGTTTGTTCAGAAACATGTGACGTCCCATCGTCTGACTGCGG
>LKNJ01007641.1:0-11669 GCA_002120245.1 Maccullochella peelii | reverse complement strand
AATGGTTGAAAAGCGCTATATAAGTAAAAGTCCATTTACCATCTCTGTAAACATAAGGAGTCGGTCTAGACCTGCTCTTTATGGAAAAGTGCCCTGAGATAGCTTTGTTATGATATGGCGCTATATAAATAAAACTGAATTGAATTGAATTGAAACTTACCACCTTAAGATTGTACAACCAGTAGCCTATGAAACCATAAAGGCAGTGTTATTATTATGGAGATAGGGTATATCTTTCCTAATGTCTAAACTACGCAATACATTTGATTTGAATGAGGCATGTGACCCAGTGTGAATGCTAAAGTGTAGTTTATTCACTCAATGCATAGATATTGTTTACATCAGTGCTTATCTAGTTTATTACTTTGAATTAGCTGTCCCCTATTTATGGTCAGCCTTCATGTAGTGTTAATAATGGATACGCTGAGTGTGTAACCTGATTGTTCTATGTGAATCGTGTTTGTTTCCTGTAGACCACACACAACCTCATGACCTTCATTAAATTGATAAAAGGAAGTTCTGCATCATCAACGTCTGGTCAACACACCATAAAGACGGCACCTAAACCATTTAGTCTCACATATACTTACATACTTGTGTAATAACAATTAAAGGTGTCACTTCTTCTTCAATTCACTTTGATGCCAGAACAGTGTTAGTGATTATCTGACAAACATAACAAGCAGTTGTTAATGAATGCACCACCAAGTCATATGGCTGCAAGGAGGACATGTGGTCAGTTTGCCAGTAATGTAGAAGTCACAGAAACAAATCATATCATCATATATATATTGTTATTCCCCCTGCAGTTTTAATGTATACTAATACTGTATATTTGATGGATTATTGATAATGCATTAGATTAAAGGAAACTACAGCGCAAATGCAATATGGCATTATGTACATTTGATTATTATTATAGTATTTAGAAAAAAAAGATAAGGTTTTGAGATAAAAAAGGGAGACGGTTTCTCACTTAATGTGATTCACTGGTGGAACTAAATTCACTATCAATGTTGCATCGAGTCATCAGATCAATGTCAAGGGTGACAATGATAATTCCATCGCACAGTGCATGCTGGTAAGCCATCAGACACGCCTTATCCCAATGTGCTACATGATGTTCAGGCCCTCTGCATTGGGCAGCTCAGACACCCATTTTAGCTGCAGTTCAGCTGAACCTGTGCTTGTTTTGACAAAGCAATCAAGTCCAGTTTTAAACCCCTAAAAGCTAACGTTTAGCTAGACCCATTATTTAGTTGCTAAGTGACAGAGCAAGAGCCCTGTGGTTTTCAAACATACCAGGCTGTCAAAGGTATAATAACAACAGAAACAGCAAAATGTTGAACATTTGAAAATTCATATTTCTGAAGCTATTGAGAGAGTGTATTTACCTAAAGCTGATACATGTTGTTGAAAGCCCATGTAGGATCACTTTAAACTAACCAAGATGTGCAAAAAGGAATTAGGCTCTGGGATGTACTGTGCGTGAATAGGACTGAACAGATGTTGCTGTTTGGACGCTTTCATCAGTTAGATGAAGCCAGGGGGAAATTGGATAATTTGGTGTAGTTAGAAAACAACAGCATCACAGCACAAGGCTTGTGTGTGTTTCTGCTGCTTGTCCACTTAGAAGAGACAAAAGGCTCTCATCCTTTAATGTCACAGCACACATCACAACCCAGAGTGAGCATTACCTTTAATGTACCCGGAAGTGCCAAATGGTGGCAGGGAGCACAAACCATTAGCAACATCACCGGCTGTTCATTCCACTGTTTGAGTACAGCAGAGTAAAGCAGCACTGAAAAGCTGAAAAAGATTAACCTCAGCTGGACTGGAACATATGGTGGATGGAAATAAAGAAGGCTCCATTATGTCCAGAAACCAAACCTATATGCCTGGCCAAGCACTTCTCTGTACATTTGGAAGAGCTGTAATCAAATAAGGAGGCAGAGAAGACAAGAAGATTGAGTCTCGAGATCAATGTACATTTTTAACAGTCAGAAGGTGCTCACCGTTATTTAGCATGTTTGACTCTCTCTTTGTGGGCATTTATCTGTCACAGTTTGTGTGTGTGTGTGTGTGTGTGTGTGTGTGTGTGTATACCTTGGCATTGCTGTCAGAGTGGCGTCGGGAACACAGCTGTAGCTGAGTCATCCATAACTCTTGCTCCTGAGCATCCAGCGCTAACAGGAAAGCACAGAGACACATAGTCAATGTGAGTGTTTCCTGCTGGGAGAAAGCCAGGGAATAATCTACACATTGAAAGTTATGCCTGTTATTGTCAGTGCATCTACTGTGAAAGGGAAGGGCTGCTGTATTTAATCTAATTGTCAACAAATTTCAGGAAAAAAACCCAAACCAGCAATGAATTGATCCTACTAACAAGTATTGTGTTTGTATCCAAAGCCGGATATATAGAGCTCCATTGGTGTCCAAAAGAACCCCACATCAATGAACCAGATTGTGGGTGACATGTTCCTTCATTACCATTACCTGGCCCACATACACCATCCTGCTAACCCAAATAATAATGACAAACTCGCTTTATACAGCACTTTTCAATTCAAAGTTACAAAGTGCTTTCCATAGTTGAAACCATAGACTGTATATAAAGGACGCCATGACAGCTCCCCAAACGTGATGCCAAAACAGCTTGACCGCCCCCTGGTGGCTGGCTGCAGCATAGGTCATAAACCCCACCCACTCCATGTTAGCAGATGGGACATGGGCCAAACTGAAAAGTCAAAGTACACATCAAATACATTTTCCCAAAGATGATTTCTGTCATTTTAGGTAGTTCTTATCACACTAATGTTTGTTCAAGTGTTCATTTAGCTGATAAGTTTGGTTTTAATTAGTTATTTGCTGCTATAAAAAAGGGGGTGTGACATCATGATTGACAACTGAGAGTGTGCTCAAGATTGGTTCAGGCGGGTGTATAGGCAGGAACTTGATAACTCGATCACTACTGCGCAGACTCCACATGATGTCACCAGCGCAAGATGGCAGCTCCCGTATCTGGGATATTTTGGCTTCATTTTTGTACAGTAGGAGGATGTGGAGACGTGTCGTCCATCTTTATATACAGTCTATGGTTGAAACAGGTGCAAAAAACATGTCAGGACTGCAATGAAATAGAATCAGGCAGTTACAGTCATCTATCCATTATCCATCCATCCATTCATTATCTATACCGCTTATCCTCAGAGGGTCGTGGGGGGCTGGAGCCAATCCCAGCTGACATTGGGTGAGAGGTAGGATACACCCTTTATTGGTCACCAGTCAATCACAGGGCTGACAAATAGAGACAGACAAACATTCACACTCACACCTACAGGCAATTTAGAATCGTCAATTAAGCCAGAGTTCCCAGAGACGCGGACGAGGGGAGAACATGCAAACTCCACACAGAAAGGCCCCAGCCGACCGATGAGTTTGAACGGAGAACCCTCTTGCTGTGAGGCAACAGTGCTAACCACTGCACCACCGTGCCACAATTACAGTCATACAAGAAGTAAAATGGTGTGCTCACATTAATAAAAACTTTTAAAAAAAAGATTAGTGAAGTGATTTTAAAGGTGTCACTGATTCTGCAGCCTCAGATCTTCAGGTAGGAAGTTCCAGCGCTGAGGGGCCTTTAGTCTTGAGCCAGGACTCAGAAACAGCCAGCAGAGCCCTGCCTGAGGATCTGCAGCTGCGCTCACCTCTGGCTCATAGTGAGCAGTAATTCAGCAATATAACTGGGAGCTAAACCATTAAGTATAGGGTCCAGTCCTGCTTTTCGTGAATCATGACACACTTGACTCTGCAAAACATTTACTTTCTTCAATATGTATTAACTTATAACTTGCCTAAAACAGGACTTGTATTTTATGAAATTTTCTCAGATTTAAAACAGATATTTTAGATTTTATTTTAATGTAACTCTGTGGCTAACTGTAATAATTAAAAATCTACATATAGACTTTTTCAGTGAATGCGTCCATACCATACCATTTGTCCATACCACACCATACATCCATACCATACCATACCATACCACACCATACGTCCATACCATACCATATCATACGTCCAATACCATACCATACCATACCACACCATACATCCATACCATATGTCTATACTATATCCATGGAATTTTCTCAGATTTGAAACAGATATTTTAGATTTTACTTTAATTTAACTCTGTGACTAACTTTAATAGTTAAAAATCTAGATATAGACTTTTTCAATGAATAGAATAATGGAAATAGAAAATAAATGGATAATAACCTGCTATTCTGTTTGAACCAACTGTCTGCTGTAAACCACCTTAAAACCTCAACAGATGCTTTAGCTTTGTCCTCTTTGTCAGTCAGTTGATTTGGATAAATACCATACGTCCATACCATGCCATACCATACGTCCATACCACACCACACCATACGTCCATACCACACCATACTATACCATACGTCCATACCATATCATACCATACCATACGTCCATACCATACCATTCTATATGTTCATACCACACCATACGTCCATATCATACCATACCATACCATG
This sequence comes from Maccullochella peelii, assembly GCA_002120245.1. Taxonomy (NCBI): domain Eukaryota; kingdom Metazoa; phylum Chordata; class Actinopteri; order Centrarchiformes; family Percichthyidae; genus Maccullochella; species Maccullochella peelii. The sequence continues at coordinate 7,113 of LKNJ01007641.1, read as the reverse complement.
CGTCCATACCATACCATACATCCATACCATACTATACCATACATCCATACCACACCACACCATACGTCCATACCATAACCCGTCCATGCGGGCGGCTGTGGTACAGAGGGTAGTGCGGTTGTCCATCAACCCCAGGGTTGGTGGTTCGATCCCGGCTCCTCCTGTCCACATGTCGAAGTGTCCTTGGGCAAGACACTGAACCCTAAGTTGCCCCCGGTGGAGGCCAGCATGGCAGCTGTGTCCCCATTGGTGTGTGAATGTGTGTGATTGGGTGAATTAGACTACTGTTAAAAGCTTAGATTACTGTACAGCGCTTTGGGAACCGTTTCAACGGTTGAAAAGCGCTATATAAGTAAAAGTCCATTTACCATTACCATTTACTATACCATACTACCATACCATATCATACCATACCATACGTCCATATCATACCATACCATACCATACATCCATACCACACCATACGTCCATACCATACGTCCATATCATACCATACCATGCGTCCATACCATACATCCATACCATACTATACCATACGTCCATACCACACCACACCATACCATACGTCCATACCACACGTCCATACCATAACATACCATACCATACGTCCATACCATACCATACCATATGTCCAATACCATACCATACCATACGTCTATACCATACCATACCATACGTCCATGCCATACCATACCATACCATGCATCCATACCATACCATACATCCATACCATACCATACCATACATCCATACCATACCATACTATATGTCCATACCACACCATACCATAACATAACATACCATATGTCTATACTATATCCATGGAATTTTCTCAGATTTTAAACAGATATTTTAGATTTTATTTTAATTTAACTCTGTGACTAACTTTAATGATTAAAAATCTATATATAGATTTTTTCAATAAATAGAATGATAGAAATAGAAAATAAATGGATAATAACCTGCTACTCTGTTTGAACCAACTGTCTGCTGTAAACAGATGCTGTAGCTCTGTCCTCTCTGTCAGTCAGTTGATTTGGATAAATACCATATCCATACCATACCATACGTCCATACCATAACATACCATACTTCCATACCATACCATACCATACATCCATACCATCAGCTGTGTGACAGTTTCCTTTGTTTTCTCACAGTCTCATTAGTTTAGTTCCTAAAACATTCTTTTCCTAATAAATATATATATTTTATTATCTTCTTTCTTCAGGATGGTGTTATTTGTGGGTTAATCTTTTCCGAGCTGTAGTGTGCTATATGTTGTATGTCAGACCGTTGTTGTTGTTTTTGTTTTTCACTGTTGTTTTTATGACTGATCACCTGGCTGCAAACCAAATTTCCCCCTTGGGAACAATAAAGATTGATTGATTGATAGATTGATTGATTGACAGGACATGTATTAGGAGGCTCAGGGATGCTTAAATAATTTAGTAAAATAAATCTCACATTTGTTTCATAGTTCATCATTCTTTGTATGCTGGAGCCTTAAACAGGCCTCTTTTGTTCTCTCTTTTTATAGAGCTGCAGGTCTAATTTATTGTACGCAGCATGCTACAGCAATATGCACTTCAACACTGACCTTTCCACCTTTCATGGGAAATAAATCTAGAGCTAAAATGGTGTAGCCAGAAAAAATGCTTCTTATTCCCTCGTTCTTCCCTCCTGTGCTGCTTGTCTCATTATTGAAGTACCCCAGTGAAACACACTGCAAACTCAGACAACACACAAACTGTTAAGGAGCAGGGCCCAACCCTGCGTTTACTTTGTGTCATTTGAATCACTGTATAAGGATGACATTGTTATGTAGCTCATAGTAACGGGAGCACTTAAAATGAGCATTTATTGATCAAAGTTTGGATCAGTCCACATTACTTTGCTCTACTTTGTTGTGGTGAAGAGGAAGATAAGCAAGAAGGCGAAGATCTTGATTCAGGTCCAGTAGATTTCAATCAATCTACGTTCCAACCCTGAACTGTGGTGATGAGCTGTGGGTAGTGAGCCAAAAACAAAGAGATTGTGGATACAGGTGGCCAAAATTAGTTTTGTTTGCAGGTTGTCTAGGCTCAGCCTTAGAGATAGGGCAAGTTGAGGTGGTTCAGCATCTGATCAGGATGTCCCCACCTCATCCCTGTGGAGGGACACACATCCAGGCAAGTCCAACTTCGAGGAGACTTTGGGGCAGACACAGAACAAGCTGGAGGGATCACAAAATATATCCCATCTGGTCTAGAAATGCCAAAGTAGCTAAGGAAAAGAATTTTATATAACAGTGTGGAGGTCTTCCTGGTTCTCCAGTTTCTGGAGTGTAATGGAGTTGAAGAGGTGCACTCCAGACAGGAAAAGACAGGAGGATTTTCCAAGAATTACAAATGAACAACACTGATTTAATTTGCCCTAAAGCAAACCAATAGGTGTTTCTCCTCCCAAAGCTGTGGGGGGGGGTCTATGTGATTCTTGTTTTAAATAGCTGTGGGTGGTTTAGTCACATTACCAGTACAGTGAGCAATATCAAAAAGAGGTGTAAAGATAACAAGCTAATGCTGAACCTTGTAAAGTTCATGGAAACATAATAGACCAGGCATTTACAGAAGGCAGAAGGATATACTTTGATTTAATTTTTGTACATTATTCAATTATTCTTTTTGTCACTCATTTTGTTTTAATTCATACTGTTGCTTATGCAGAAGAAGGAGTGTACTGTTGTTTTGAGGGACACAGTACGTCATCGGTCTGCTGCGTGTGACTGTGGTGCAGAGCATGTGCAGAGCATGTGTTGTGCATGTGTACAGCATGTTTTCTGGCTGCTGCCTGGAAAAAAACAAACACAATAAAAACACTGTGCCGGGAGAATAAAGTTACCAAGATGGAGTCCTGTTTAAGAGTGCAACACTAACAGAAGAGGAGGGTCTGTAAAGATACTCACCGCTGGTCAACATTTTAACAGCAGGTCAACAGCAGCTAATGCCCATGGCAGTCAGATATTTGACCAAAATCAGATGACCTTGATCTTGTGAACTGTATTGTATTGTACTTTCATTTCTTTAATCTTTATGCATGTATGATGTGCCAACCCTGGAAGATTTAGTCTCCCTGTTCACTGTGTGCAGAGTTGTTGCCAACAACATTCACACCTAATTCCCCTCTGCACTGTTGACACATAAGACAAATGACAAGCACACAGGGCACTGTAGCACTGTGTCAACAATCACTCCAGTGCACCTTCAAAGTAAAGTACTGACCTGAAGGCTCACTCATGCTATGCTAACAGACTGTCTCTGAGAGGAAGCGTTTCACTCTTGTGCTGCTGTGCGTTACACTTTGCTTTCCCTTCCATCAGGGAGCAAAGCTGAAACTTGAACGTCAAAGACTTATGTGTTATTGGTATATATATGAGGGGTCTGGTTCCCATGACAACAAATGAGTGGGAGTGACAATACCATTAATGCATTACAGAATTTCCACCTGTGGCAATTTTCCCAAGATCACATGGGAATGCTTTAAAACATAGCATGCAATTTTAGATTTAATTTTGTCAAAACTATGACAAAAATATTAATTAACAAGACTTTATCCACATGAAAATCAAGACTAAAACTAAATAAAAAGTAACCTTTGATAACTAAAACTATAATGAAGTGTATTACAGTTTGTGTCAGCAACAAATTAAACAATAAATGTGAAAAAATATGTTTTAATGCAAAGTATTCACAACCCATTAATTGTTTCACGACCTGCATGCATCTGCAGAACATTGCAGTTCCTATTTGGTCGAACAGTATCCTCCACTGCCCCCAAAAATACCTCTTCTTCAGAAGTTAATTTAGCTGCTTTACGTGTTGCACTTTCAGTAACATGTCTCTGCCAGTCATGTTAGCTAACGTTAATGGTTTTTGGAAGGAAAGAAATTATTTATGGGCTAAATTCATCCATAATACCATTAGACAAGAAGCAGCAACAAATCAGCTGGGACAAACCACCAAAACGCACAGGCTAGATCACAGACATTTAGAAAAAGGTGAGTTGATGTTAAGGCAACACCAAAGGCTATGGATTTAATGTTAAAGTTACTTTCAGTTGACTTTTGGGTTTATCAGTAGGACTGGGTGCAGGGTAAATGCAGCCCGTCAACCATCTAAATCTTCCTCTAGATGTTAAAGGAATATTACTGCATTATTGTCATCTCAAGCTAAACCCAGTGAATGAACAGTAAGTGAACAAGTAAGTGAATGCAGCTTGTGAATGAGCACGGGTAGCTGCAATAATGCCAAGTGAGCAAAACTTAGGAGGGTGAGCAACTGTCTTCAAACAGCCAGAGTTTGGGAATGACAGCTGGAATGTTGCATTGCTGCAGAGCAGAGCGACATCTCAGAACGCTAACAAATAACCTGCAAAGACTTTAAACTTGCTTGAAAAAGTAATCTATCACAGGTTTATGACTGCTTTTTCTTCAAAGTTCTGTTAATATGACATGGTACTATAGTTGCAAGGAGGAACTATTTTGAAAACTCTTTGAAAGCTTCAGTCATGCAAACTCCAACATCCATGATTTCAGTCTTTGACTAACAGCAACTTCTGTGGTACAAGAAAATACCAAATTTACATTAAGCTTCTCACAGTGTACATAGTTGTATGGTATCTGTCCTCTGGAACAGTTGTCATAATAGTTAATAAAGACACATTCTCTTACCTCTGAGTTTGTAGGAATCCCCAGTAGTGGATTGAATAGTAAACATGTAGGGAAACTCGTCACTGGAGACCACCAATGCCCCAAGAAGAGGCAGAGACCCTCTGGGAGATTGCTGGCTTTTACTGAGTTCATTCAGATAATATTGGAGCTGACCAACCTCTGGGTCCAGTACAAAATATCTGCAGGAAAGGTCAGTTGAAAAAAGGAACATGAGATGGAGAGAGGTTGGGACAGAGCAACAGGCAGAAAGGTCGGACACAGAGGGCCAAAACTGAAAAAGTACATGATAAAGTGATATTGTGGCTTTTTGCACAAAATTAGGATATTAGGTGCCACCTTAATACAATACGAATCCTTCCACGACTTGATAATCTGAAAGTAGTCACTTCACTTGATGCCAAAAAGGCATTCAGTATGCTTGAAAAGTTTGGATTTGGACTGAAGCTCATATACTAGATTAAGGTTCTATTTTATGTGGTGGCTGTTGATACAAATAGTAAATATATATATCTTAAAACATGCATTTCAAGTGTGGAAGTAGACATTATCATTCACCACTGTGAATGAGCCAGTACAATTTGTAGTGGAAAAAAGCATACATAAAGTCATATAGAAAAGGAGTAATAAGAGGTGGTTAAGAATTTTATCAATACTACTACTCTTATTGATACTGTTATGTCCCGTAAGTCTTTGTTCAGTTTCCTGTTTTATTTTGAAGTCTTGTCTTTCCTGTTTCCTGTCAGTTCCTGCCCTCGTGTCTCAGTCCTTGATTATTCTCACCTGCTCCCCATTACACACCTGCCCCTGATTCCCTATTTATACCGGTTCTCTTCCTTTGTTCTTTGTTGGTTCGTTGTGTGTGTTCTGTTTTCCATGTGCATGGTTTTCGTGTTGCTGTGTTCCTCTTGCTTCTGTTACCTGAACCTGGATCTACCATTTACCTATTGCCTGCCTGCCTGTACTTGCGTGTAAACTGTGAATAAATCTTCGAACTGTTTGAGCCTCCTTCCCTGTCTGCATTTGGGTCCCCCTCTTGTTGCCTTGACTACACATTGTAACAGATACTCTTTGTCAGCCTGGTACTTGATCGATACTCTTATCTATATATCTATATCTAAATCTATATAAGTAAATAAAATCTATAAAATCTATACATATATGTCACTTTTTAAGCAAAAATGCCATTTAATGGTTCCAGCTACTCTAACGAGGATTTTCTAATTTTCTGTGTCTTACATTACAACAAACAGAATGTATTTGGGTTTAAGACATTTGAAGAAGGAAAGTCTAGGAAATGGTGATGAAAATCGCATCACAAAATCACATTCTTCCAGCATATTATAGGCTAAATGATTAATTGATTCATCAAGAAAATAATCAGATTATTTGAAAGTGACAATTGTTTGCACACATGAACTGGCAGCCCTAAAACAGACACATGAATCCTTTCTGTAATGGTGATTTGGTCCAGACTGAAATACAATAACTATTGAAGGAACTGCCATGAAATTCTGTAACCCCTGACTTTTCTTCTAGCACCATCATGCGCCACCACAAATTTTTCACTTATTCACTGAAATATGTCCACATCTACTTGATGGATTGACACAACATGCTGTACAGACATTCATGGTCCCCAGACAGTGTATCCTCTAGTGGCACAATGAAATTAACATTTGTGGTTTTGAGAGAAATGTCTCGAAACTCTGGATGGATTGCCATGAAATTTGGTTCAGAAATTTATGTTTCTCACAGAATAAATTCTAATAACTTTGGTGATTTTGGTAACTTTCCATAGAGCGCCATCATCAGGTGAAACATTTTAATTTGTTCAATACTATGTTTTATGACTAAATACCTGCAAATGTAATGATATTCCCAATGGTGCTAATTAGCTAATGTTAGCATACTAACATACTGCTAAACATCTGTACATTAACATTGTCATTGTGAGCATGTTAGCATATTGACATTAGCATTTAGCTCAAGGCGCAGCCTCACAGAGCCGTTAGCACGGCTGTAGACTCTGGAGGCCAGATTTACTAAGAAAATGGTGTAGCGTAGGTTTTCATTGAATATACAGCAGCAATCTGCATTTATTTCCCTCTTAATTTACTAAGACAGCAACTCATTACGCAGTCAGAAGCTGGGCTGCACCTGGTACTACCCTCCAGACACACACTATGAGTGAAAGAGAGCTCATAGGCATGGTTCAGCAGTGGGATTTCTACAAAACTCAGAATAGAAATGATAATATAATTATCTTGACCCTAAAACATTTACTTTGTGGTTCAACTCCACCATGGAAACACTATTACTATTTCCCAAAATATCCCTCTTAGAATTACAATTACAGTGTTGCCAACTCTCATGCTCCTGGCGTGAGACACAGGCTTTCACGTTCA
>LKNJ01007640.1:0-12892 GCA_002120245.1 Maccullochella peelii | reverse complement strand
GGAGTGTGTGTTTGTTTGTCCGTTCTCGCTGCAAGTCCCACTGGTGTCATTGGACAAAAGCGATGGTGAAACAATGGCATGTAAGCCCAGACAAACACAAACACACACACACACACACACACACACACACACACAGATATAAATGAACACAGTCTTGTAAGGGTACTACCCATTCTGAAGGGTAGAGAATGTTCCGGACGTTTGCTTTAAAACACTTCCTCTCTCTGGCTGGTCGTAAAACTTCAAAACCAGGACGAGGAAGTTTCCCACAACCCAACGCGAGTGTGTGTGTGTGTGTGTGGTCCCACAAACTAGGTGCGTCCTTATGACCTCAAGACTAGAAAGGGGAAGGTCAGTGCAGCACGCACTCAGCAACATGTCCTCAGCTACTGAAAAACTAAACGATCGCCTAAACACGTCCCGGTGATCCGTACCTGAAGGTGACGTTCCATCTTTTGAGCAGGATTTCTCCGTACTGCTCCCTCATCTCCAGCAGCATGTCGAACAGCTGTGACACTGGGAAACCATAACCCTGCAGGAGAGGAAAACCAGAGCAACCAGTCAGTGTCCAGCTGCACCTGAACATGTCAACAGAGATGAACAAGGAGGCCGAGTTGAGGTCTAAACCTTTTATCCCTCCAAGTAGAAAACGACTCTCAGGTGTTCATGCAACAATAACTGAAATGTTAGTTTTACCTAAAGTAAGTACCACTGCAAAATACCAAACTTAATTTAATCAACAGGTGGGACTTCAGCTGTGAGCTCTGAAACTCGCATTTATTAAAGCTCAAGTTACATTTTCCTCATAATTCAATCACACTGCCTTGGATAATAGGCTGACTTGTCGGAAAAGAAGCAGATAAATATACAGAATATTTCTTTTAAGTCTGCAAAATATGTGGGTGGGAAAAAAAATCTAATTCTTACATCTGTACTTTTCAGTCAGTTTCTTTTTGAAGCACTGATCAAGGAATTTAAGATTTTGCACGTGTGTTTCGTGTATGTATTTAAAGCTACATTTACGAGTCTGAAATGTTAAAAAAACAAAACTCACGCCAAATAATTTAATGCAGCCAATGTGGGTTTAGAAGGAGGAATTTAAGGAGGAGGGTTGGAGGACAATATGGAGAGAACAATATATTCCAGTGGGATTGTCGTTAAAATTTGTTTTTCTATGGGAAGTGGATGAAATCACAAAAACAATAGTAGTAAATGAACATTTGGTGATGTTCTTGAGACGGTTAGAGGTGTTGGTCATTTGTGCCATAATATACACCGGTTGAACAAAGACACCATTATTGGTTTATCAATTATTTAGTATATGTTGTAAAACAGTATTAGCACAAGTAAACCCCCGCCAACATTACGACAAAAGAAAAGGCTTTTTAGAGGAGAGGAGAGGGTGAATTTAGCCATTCAGCGGCACCTCATCACTTCATGTGAATACGTTTTGGGCATCGTAACCCTCTATCCATCACACGTTTCTCCGGTTTTTACCACATCCCCTCTATCTCCCCTCCATCCTCTCGTCCATCACACTCAATCCATTCAGGTTGTTTCATACATACAGCGGAGAATAAATAAATATGGAGAGCAAACTGACATCAGATGATAAACTTCTATTCATAAAAATGGTCGAATTAAGAAAGAAAGTCTTTCTTTAGAGATTGGCAGACGTCCATTTTTAAACTACAGAACATGCTGTGAACAGGATTCATGGGCCCCTGGGATCAAATAGCTTACTTGGCATGCGCCAAGATAAAAAGTACAAGAAGACCAAAATGGAAAGACAAAACTTCCCCTTTTTTCACAGTGTGCAATGAATCACACACACACACACACACACACACACACACACACACACACACCTGCAGTGTATCAGCAAAAAGGACAATGAGGTTCTTCAGATCCAGCACCAGGTCGGGGTTGTCACAGTATGACTGCGGAGACAGAGGAGTGTGTCAGAGTGCTTGTGTGCCATGTTAAATCGCGCATTTGCGCATAAACGTGTTTCATGCACTCGAGTGTGTATTTGTATTTGGGTTGTGTGTGCTTACAGAGTGCGTCCTCAGGGCGGCGATGATTTTGGACAGCGCCAGCTCCCAAAGCTCATCCACATACGCTCTGTTGACCAAACCCTGTGTGGTGTGAAGGACGTGATCCTCCACGACAAAGAAGCTGGATGGATGGAGGGAGGGAGGGAATGACAACAAAGACAGAGCGTAATTCACGATAATCCAAAATAATTAGCTTAAAGGATCTGTACAAAACGGAAATACATTTAGGCTCAATCTTGTTCAAGCTTGTGAACCTTTACAGCTATTTAAACTAGGCATTATCAATATAAAATGAAGTATAATTTTACAACTGCGTGTGCTCAGATTTTAGTGGATAGTTTTTAGTGACAACTTTTCCAGTAAAGCCGCCAAGATTACCCAGTTTGAAAATCATTTAGAAGTGACCAATGACAGCCCAGCAAGTGGCGCATTCATCCAATCAAGCATAAAAAGCTGTTGATGTCTCAGTAACGGACCGCACTCGTCAGTCATGTGTTGCACTGCTTTCTTGAAGTGACGCCTGTGTGAAATGGATCAAATCGCCTGCAAAGTGACTTTGGTTTATGTCCACTGACAACATCTCTCACTCAAACCAGTGCCCACGGAGCCTCGCCAGACCACAATGAGCCACACTGTGGTGGCCAGACCGTGCATGGTTAGGCTTTACTTTGTCATTACTGAAGAGTATAAATATGTATGGAGGGAACTTTCAATTGATCTTTAACTTTTTCAACCTTTTGCTTCATTTCCTTTTGCTCTGTGAGAACAGCGCCCCCTTCCTGTTTTGTGTTATATAGTAATTTCCATTTACCTTCGAATTTGGCCAACCCATTTTAAGGCGGTCCAACAAAACTGAATTATCTACCATATCAAAAGCTGAGATCAAGCAAAATTAGCACCGAACCATCACCTGGATCAGCTGTTAGTAAAATCCCACTGGTTACTTTAAGGAGGGCAGTTACCAGTGCTGTGAAGTGAGCAACAGTTCATTCATAAAAGAAATCAACTTTGAGGAAACCAGCTTTTCTAAAACATTTGTGTATCTTGAGAAATGGTTGGACTGCCGCATGTTTAAGGCAGGAGGGAAACTGCCAGTGGAAAAAGAGGAATTTACAAAGGATTAAATAGTGGGACGGCAGTAGGCAAAATATAAGGACTTGATAAAGCCTTTAAAGATCTCCGCAATTAACTTGGTGAAAACCATGTCGTTATCACTGATACGAATGAGGACCAATAGGTTGTATGAAACCGTAACTTCCCTTAATTATTCATTGATTTAAAACCATTTGTGTTTGCTTTTTTAATCCTTTTTATCTTTTATGTTTTAATAGTAGTTTCCTTATTTTGTTTGTATTTAAAAATTTTGTTTTACTGCAAGACATTAACAACTCTCATCAGTCTGCCCTGTGTAAAAAAAAAAAAAGGTTGAATGAATGAGAAACTTTAACAACAGGTTGTCCAGTTGTTACTGAGAATAAAAGGACTGTTGCAGATGAAAGGAGGATTGGTTGGATGGATGGATGGATGGATGGATGGGAAATGAGGGGAAGAATCAAGGACGAAGGGATGACTGAATGGTAGAGAAAAGAAACAGCAATGGATGAGAGACACGGGGTGGCACTTTCCAAAACTCCATATTTAAAATAATGGGAATAACAGGCCTGAGGGTGTGTGTGCCATTGTGTGTGTGTGTGTGTGTGTGTGTGTGTGTGTGTGTGTGTGTGTCAGTGTCCAGCCTTGGCAGTTTTTATAGAAGTGTCTGCTCCAGTCAGACAGACAGAAGGAAAAACAGCAATAAGCCAACCACCATCACACACACTTTATCAATCGTCACCACTGTGTGTGTGTGTGTGTGTGTGTGTGTGTGTGTGTGTGTGTGTGTGTGCGTGTGCTTGTGTACATGTGAATGCAATGGAGAGAATTGGATGGAGTGATGGATGAGAGGAAAAGCGTAAGGAGGGGAAGGGTGAGTGTGGGTAGAGAGAGATGAAAAGGGATGGGGGGGGGAAACAGTCGGAGGGAAGGAGAGATGAAAAGATGTCAAATGGTCAGAAGTCACTCAAATGAAATTAAATGAGGTGCCACTAAATGCTGAATGTTTGCTTTCACTCGACGTTTCTCTTTCTCACTGTCTCTCCCTCTGCCTTCTGCCAAGTTACACAGAAGGCTTACAATGTGTGAATGGATAGATAGATAGATGGGTGGATGGATGAAGGAGTCAGGGAAAGGTGGATGGATGGATGGACGATAAATGGATGGTTAGAGAGTAGGGATGTTAACCAACAGTTCCCATAATTTGGGGGCTTTAGAGGATGTAAACAGGAATGCTGTCGTGGCGTAAATAAGCTGTGGGTTACAACTTGAGCCCTGTTTATTTAAGCCTATATTTGATTATATTTTGGCACCATTAAAAGTAGCCGAATTAGCTATTAGCACTTCCTGTTTGCAGCGTACCCATAGATGTACAAACGACTCTTACTGGATTACTTTGACACTGAAGAAAACTTAAAAACATGATAATTCTCAGACAAGTTCTGGACTTATGAGCCATACGTTTATTCGCGATAGACATCAGAGATAATAATATGCCCACATTTTTCTAAAGGCATGTTTTTATTTTATCATGTTGGGTCTTTAAAAGAGAAAAAGTCAACTTTTAATTCAGTTGAAATCACACAAAAAATGAGAACAAACCTCGATAGACACTATATGTGAAGAGGTTACGTAAAGATGGACTGATGGAGGCAGAGATGGGTGAACTTACCCGACAATCTGATTGAAGTACCGCCTGTATCCCTCCAGAGTTTCATGCTAGAAATGTAAAAGAAAGAAAAAACAAACATAGAGGGAAGAGAGTGATGGGGAGACACACAGAGTCCAACGGCAAAGGTAGTTAACTTGCCCGATATACAAACATTTTTAAAAATCAAATTCACCTTAACAGGAATTCAATTTACATCAGAAAATGTGCAATATATTAAAAATCCCAAACAAAATGATAAACTGGCCTTTTTCAGATAATACACTGATTTAAAGTTAAAAGTTTCATTGTTTTTGACATATTTGTGGCATAAAACTTTCCACTTGTTCAATACTCATGATGATAACAGCAGTTAACGTAAGTTATAGATTAAGGAGTGTGTGTGCAGGGGAAGGGCAGGTGTAGTTAGGAGTGTGTACACACACAAACACACAGAGTGACGGTGCAGGTCGTACCATGTTAGAGTGGGGCTGCAGCACAAGGCGAGCCTGTTTCCTCCTCTGCTTTCTGTAGTAGTTCTCAAACACATCACGCAAACCCTAAAACACAAATTACAGGTAAGGATGGATGGACGGACGGGATACGAGGTATTTGAGTGTTTGAGAAAGCCATTACTGCGGTACTTGGAATAGAATTTAAATCCAGTTTTAAGTGATGAAACAAAGCTAGAAAAACCCTTTTTTTCAGACTCAAAACAACTGAAGAATATTCTGAAACTAATGGCAGTAAAAGAAAACATATTTGTTTTTATTTATATTTTTCTCCCAATTTCCATTTTTTTCTTTTATTTTTTGTAGTGATTTTTGTTCATGGCAACAACATGGCAATTCTTCCTTCTTTAGAGACCATGACAGGATGATGGACTTTGTCCATCTTTAAGAATCAATAATTCCTCAAATGTTATTCAAAAGTTGGGATTTTACATAACTAGATAAGACATTTTATGACCTTATAGGGCTTTTAAAGACATTAAGTACCAGCAAATACCCTTTAATATAAAAAAGGACAAGCCAAAGCCAGATTGGTTTAAATTTGTGTCAGATTATTGTTGCATGTCCCATATTTTCATGTAATACCTTTTCAGCTGTCAGGATTATCAACTAAACTGGAAAACTTTATATGTTGTCCAAACTGTGAAGCTGCTCTCTTCATCGTTGACAATAGTGAGCTACGCAGCCAAACGTTTAGAGTTGTTTGAGGCTGTTAGTGATTTTAGGGGAGGACGAATTTAATGAGGTATAAAACCAAAAGGTTAGAACCACGGAATGATGGGAAAGCTGGGATAAGGTCATGTGAGAGACAGAGTGCGTGTCTCTGATGACTAGCACTGGTTGCTGTTCGGTTTTGGTTGGCGTCACTGGTCAGACATCAGAACTAAAAACCCACACAGAAACACAGACCACCTCGTATCTTTTCTTTCCATTACGCAGAAGCTCTCTCTCTCGCTCTTATCTCTCTCTCCGCTGTGTGTGAGAAACTTGTGGCCCTATCTAGGGCCCAGACCAGGGTCCACAGTCCTTCATGAGCTCAGAGATAAGAGTCCAGGACTAGGCAGATAACATGCCCCCTTACCTACTGACCAGACCACCACCAGCACTCACACATATCTACACTGCTGACCACTGGGCTCTGGTAGTGACATTACATGTACATGTGTGCAGTGACTAATAGCTGCTATCACTATGATAGGAGGTAGTAAGATATAGGAATAAAAATAGACATTCTGTGAATTTAACAAACACATCTTTGTGTTTTACTAAAGTCTGAGCCTTAGTGACATTTAACCACGGTTAAAAAGAGAAGAAACCAGAAATACAGCACACTGTCAGCCACAATTTATTTAGTTACAGCGTTTTGGGCGAGAGACCTTCATTACGCAAGAGAATCTGACCTGAAGTAATGATCAATAAATGTCTCTCTGTGGGTTATCTGTTTGTAATTAACGTACATGTCAGTCAGACGCAACATCAGCAGATTAAAGGTCACAATATTCAATATGACATGATGAAAATGTTGATACCCATTTGAACAACATTTGGATGGATGCAAGCTTGGTCACAATCATTCTTATTTATTGACACACATATTTTACCACCATTGGACATTAAGTTAAAAGGGGTACTAAATTTAGTGCTGCACTTCCATAAAGTTGGGGGATTTAAAGAAGAATCCTTAGTGTAGATCAACATCTGTCCAACTCCACTATGTAGTACTTCAAATAAACTAAGTAACTAAGTAAACTGACCTTTATGTGTAAAAGTCCGCCTTTAGTAAGATGTTATATTATTTATATATATTTTTCTGTATATAAATGTGTATCGATCCAGATGTTTTTGTTGTTTCCATTTTCCCCCAGAGCTGCTTAAAGAAGAGCACTTAACTCAAAACACGTTGCCCACCTGCTGTTAGAGTACACCACTCATTTATATGCGCTTATCAAAAAATTCAACTTGGCTGTTTTTATGTCGTAAGCTCTGCATTTGACACTAAAACAACGGCTTTTCAAATTTTTTTTTAAAATGAGGATACGAATACAGTATAATAAAAATAAAGATCTAGAAGGGAAAGTTTTGTATTAAAGCACAACTATGTTCATTATGTTCATTCTTTAATCTGACCCTCAGCTGAACAATGTCCACTGAAAACACATCAAAAAGTTACAAATAAAACCAAGGGGATGGTAGAATTATGAATCTCACTTGTCGTAATCTAGATAGTGTTTTGGAACAGCGTTTAGTTTGATGTTGTGAGGTGACAAAACTGTGTTCTTTAATTCTTTAATTCCCAGTTTGACCGTCAGCTGAACAATGTGTATTCAACAAGCGAGCGGCTTCAAATGGCCGTGAACTCTTCATTATACAGTGCTCGCTCTCCCTGAGGGAGAGCACAGAGGTGAAACACAGGGCTGACATGGCGTGTGTGTGTGTGTGTCCTCCGCAACGCTACATAAACAGCGGAGGCAAAGAGATATACGGAGAGAGAGAAATACGGACCAAGCCGAGAACAAGCAGAAACGAAGGAAACGAAAGAAAAAGAAAAGAAAAACATGGAACCCAAAGAGAAAAAGAAAGAAAGGAAAAAAAACTGAGAGGGATGGAAATAAAGAAAGAAACAAAGAGTCATATGAAAGAGTTCAACGTTTCCTGAAAAGCTGAGAGAGAAAAAATTATGATAAATAAACAAAGGACAAAAACAAATGAGAGTAAAGACAGGAAATTAGAAAATGAAAAACATAAAAATGGGCACACAAAGCAAAGAGAGAAGGAAACAAATGAAAAGGAGGAAATAAAAGACAAATGATACAAAATAAAGAACAAAAGGAGATAAAAGATAAAAGGAAAAATAGACAAAACTCAAGAAACAGACACAAAAGAGCAGAAAACCCCCAACATTAAACAGAATAAATATGGTCAACAGGCCTGGTCACCAGAAAGTGGCACAGCGAAAGTCACTGCACATCTTTGCAAAATGTCTGGTTGTAGAAGCTTGGTGGCGTAGTGACTACAGAGCTAGTGTGGTGAACCACTGTAGCTAGCGAGCTAATCTCTACCACGCTAGCCAGCTGGGCTAACACTACTCATTCACAAAAGCTTCTTTCTAGCGGGCTGTTAAATCTCCCCTGGCATTTTGTTCTCAGGTTTGCACACCACTGTGCTCAAGCTAACTGGCTTGAGTTTGCACTGTTTATTCAAAAAACATCTGCAAACATTTCCTCTTTTGCAATGAAGTTTAAACATCGACAGAAGAGGTTAATTAAAAATGGATGTTGCAACACGGATAATAAGCTACAATAGCTTCCTTGAGCGGATGCATTCAATTGGATTTAATTGATGTTGCCATTTTAGGCGCTGGTGTTAAATGCTTAAGAATATGTGGTGTGTCAGTGCAGTCCTGTGACTTCCAGCTGTCCTGTTCTGTTCTGTTCTGGTCCAGGTCTCTCTGGTCTCCCTCTGCGTTCCTCTCCTCAGTGTGTTGGACTTCAGGCCCGTGTTTACATTGATCACAACTCTGTCCACATTTCCCAACGTGCAGCACCGTGTGTGAGTCTAACAAAGGAGTATTGTTCGGGCCCCAACGCTGCTCGACCCCGGCTGGAAAATCGTGGACTTTAAACATGGAAAAAAGAGAAGGAGAGATGGAGGCAGAGAGGTGGAGAGTGGATGGTGGAGAAGAACAAATGTGGAGAAAGTGGTGGTCTTGATTGCAAATGGGATTCCAGGTCCAGGTTTACTAGAAAAATAAATGAAGCTGTTACATGCGTGTGCCTGTGTGAGTACAAGTCATTCTCATTTAACAATCAAGTTGTGTGTTTGAGTGTGTGTGTTTATGATTTTCCAGTCGATCCCCCTGCCCAGTACAGCAAACTGTGCTGGACATTCAGGTTTTCTTTTCTAATGGTAAATCCACGTCTCTGCCCAACGGCTTAAAATATTGCAGCAAAAAACAGAGGAAGGAGTGAAGAAACACACTCAAATTAACACATGAGAGAGAGTATTTATGTGTATTTAAGTTTTTTGCTATTTTCTTGATTTTATGAATTGTACCTGGCGCTTTGGCAATATTATCGTTGTTATATTCAGAGAGCTCAGAGGTGAAGAGGTCAGACCTTTCAACACCTTCCCTTCTCCTCCATCTCTCACCCTTCATTTGTTTCTTTTCCTTCTCCCTCACTTTCTTCCTCCCCCTCACCCCTGTAGTTACCCCCCCTCTCTCTCTAATCTCTCTCCCTGTGTTGTGTTTTCACCCTCGTCTTCCTGTTTTTGCCCCTTTAACCTCCCTGTGACCTCCCTCCTTTCCTCCCCCTCTCTTCACTCCTTATCGCTCTGTAGCCGATTCACTCACTCTCTCCTCTCTCCTTCCTGTAAACGCCGCCATTACACCTCCGCTGACCTTTACCCTCCCTTCTCTTCTTATCACTACCACTTGTTCATCATTTTAATTCCCCTTTTTGTCACATTTTGTTCACTTTCTCCTCTATTGCTCTTTATTTCACCCTTCTCCTTCCTTCTCCTCCAACCCTGTTCTCGTCTCCGTCCTTATTATTTTCCTCCCTCATTTTCTCCTTCCTTGCAGTAATTTACCTTTTCTCAACTCCCTCCTGTTGCTCCACTTCAATCCCTTGCTTCCACCAAATACACTTTCCTTGCTCTGAATTAATTTAAAAGCATCATTACAGTAGTTTTGCATTTTGTAGCCCTCAAAGTACAAATCACTTCTTGACAGCAATTTTCCCAAACCACAAGCTAAGCGTTTAGGTTGATTTCCTACCTTCCAGACACCTATTAGTTTTCAGTACTGTACAAAAATTTAACTTGCAAAAACTTGAACATGTAGTGCACTTAAAGTTGTTTATAGGAGAGCAGTAAAATGACGCTGAAATCAGTGAGGTATATTTAAAAACATTAACGCTGGATTACATGCATGCCTCCGCCATTAACAATAAAATCTACTATACAGAGATAGAGATATATAGGGAAGTAATGAATTAAAGTAAATACATTAAATTGCTACTGCTGGGAAAATGCCGACCATGAAAGTATCAAAAACAGGGTTTGATTTAATAAAAATCTATTTAAGCAGAAATGCCTTGATGGTACGTTAACAGCCGAGACTCAGCTTTTGTAAATTACCCATTTTATAACGTCCACGTTTGCTCACTCTTTGTCTTCTGGGTTTGATCAATGCGTTTAATCCAGTTGTTCCCATCCTGGGGAAAGGAAAAACAAAATACTCACACACGAAATTGCGTTTATTTTTCAAGCTTGTCTCGATTAATTACGTCTTTCTTATGAATTACTGTAGTATTACCTCTTCAGGCGACTTTATTTTTTCAAATAAAAGAATCTGTGAGGGGAAAATCGGTCTCACAGACATGGAAATGCAACTCACGACGAGGAGATAAGAAGATATGACTTCATATGAAAAAGATTCCCTGTGGAGTTTTTGACCTCTAGTAGCGCTATGGAGACGTTTTTCTATGAGTGGGTCCCGGGTTTTTTTGTTAGCGCTCAAGGACACACACAATGTGTAGTGGTGAGTAACACTGAATGTAAAACATACCTTTTGTTTGTTTTCAAGGGCACCTTTAACGGGTCAAAAGCAACAAAGGTTGGGAACCACTGTTACAACCTGCTGGTCATTAAAAGGTCGCAGCTCCTTAAACATCCCCTCATTGCTCTAGTATGACACGATGCTAACATTAAAGAGCCGAACCAAAGGCTGCCTGAAGTGCGTTGTCGTCATTTCTTTCTCCTCTCATTCTCAACTCCCCTTCCCTCCCCTCACCACCATGAAATGTTCCCTGTTCTCACCCCTTTAAACTGTTTTGACCTCTCTTTTCTTCCCTCATCTCTCTTCCTCCTCTCTCGTTAAACCTCGCTCGCCCTTCCCTGTACCCTCCCCAATCTCTTATTCTTCCGCTCCTTCCATCAGCTCACCCCCTTTACCCTTTCTCTAACCTCACTCTCCCTTTTTGCTCCCTCCCTCCATCGCTCTTTTGCCCGTTCATTTGCTCCTTCCTGTCAAAGTTCATGCACTTCCTGTCCCCCTGCCAGAGAGCCCCCCAGACACACACACACACACACACACACACACACACACCGCAGCAGGCTGGTTGGAGTGAAGCCAGGCTCGAGCCGGAGGCCTCATCTTACAGCATCATATATAATACATGTACATATTGTGGTAATTCTTCAGGGCTGGGCGATATGACGACATACTGTATGCTATGAGACAGATTTTGCCGTTTCAACCAAGGCAGCTACCTCTCTGATACCTCCGGTTGTACTAGGCAAATGAACGAGCAGGACTGCTTTATGGCAATATTGGATTTACAGGATTGTAAATATATATATATAATAGGGGTGTAACGGTACACAGATTTCATGTATGTTCGGTATGTACCTCGGTTTTGGGGTCACGGCTGGGTATGTTTTCGGTACACCAGGGAAAACAAGAAAGTGTGGAAAATATCATTTTTGACATTTATTTTGAAAAACGTAAACATTCAACAGGGGCCCATTGGCCATAATTCTTACTGTAACAGTTAGAGCACTCAAAGATATAAGTAAATAAGAAAATAAATAGCACAAATGTCAGTAATGCTCCATTGTAAGACACTGACTTGCTGATAATTCCTGAACAACTGCAGCTCGAGGACTCGTGGACACTTGTATCGAGGATTCAGAACTGTTACACCCCTAAAAACTAGACTTCATCTAGCAACAGTTTCCAGAAAATGCACTGTGTCACAATATATATCGATATCACAATATAAAATTATATCCACCATGACATAAATCTTTCTCCATATCTCCCACCCCCTATTGACCATTTAGTTGCCAAGTAACAAAAAGTAAAACTGAGCTCTCGGCATCCGTCAATACTCGCCTACTTATCCTACATTAGCCTTCCATTTGGTCTTTCTAGTGCAAGCTGCCCTATTTTGTAATGGAAAGACTATATTTCATTTTACGCAACTATAATATCAAAAAGTTGAATTGAATTCTATCAATGTAAATTGTGTATTTATACTGAGAAAAAATGGAAAGACATTAAACTTACTGAATCAGACGTTTTGAATTTGGGCTAATGTCTGCTTGATTAACAAGAAAGGTCAATGCAAGATTTACGACACACAACACTGTCACTTAAGTTAGCAATTGTGTGCATGGTGGGGGGCGGACATATTAGAAGTGGTTTGTAACTAGACCTGTTCACATGCACTACAAACTGGAGTGCTGGTGGATCGAGGAGAGGAGAGGAGAAAACAACACCAAGTGACAGATGAACAGAGATGAAAGTTATGGAGACAAGAAAGAGAAAGAGACAAAGAAGAGGATGAACTCACCAGCACGGTGTAGATGTGCAGACAGCGGTAAACTGGAGAGAAATCCACCAAGTCATGAGCTCCTGGGACCTGCAGAGAGAAACCAATAGTACAATCAGACTGGATGTACACATAATAAACAAAACACCTGAAGATAGGCTACTTCACTGTTTATAGTTCTTTTCTTTTATATATATATATATATATATACAGTGGGGCAAAAAAGTATTTAGTCAGCCACCAATT
>LKNJ01007639.1:0-18465 GCA_002120245.1 Maccullochella peelii | reverse complement strand
ATATACACATATATATATACACACACACACACATACATATATATACACATATATACATATACACATACACACACATATATATACACACACACACACATATACACATAAAGCCGGTTTATGAAAAGTTTTATTCTATGGCAGAAAGCAGATCAAACAGTTAAAATTGTTAATTCTATCAAGAAATTCAATACACAGTCAAACGAGAACAACAGTTAACAGTTCTATTTATTACTTTATCAAAGCATTTGTACAAAGTGGTGACACATTAACACTTGTTGAAAATGATTTTAGATGTGGGAGTTACAGTGAATTAATACAACAAGGTAACTATCCTTCCTCCCGATATGAACATCTGGGCTGAGCCACCTCCAGGAAACCTTCTTCACTTCATTTATGTGGCAAACTTCTTCTGCCGGACAGGTGCAGGTAGCTGAGACATGATGTCTAGCAGGGGGCGCTCGACCACAACCAGAGAATGGTCCTCCAGTAAACTCACACACATGAGGTGCTGTGGAACCAAACACCAGGAGAACATAAAACATCAGCAAGATTAATGGGAAAATTAAATATAAAAAGGTTTGATTGCAAAAACGTTACCATTTATTCATAGCAAGTTTCAACAACATTTAGACCACTGGAAATTTTACACTAAAACCTAGGATAATAATGAAAATAATAAGTGGGCGCTGTGCTTTGGTATTTCTGCTGTTAACCTCACAATCGTCACGCCAAAAGATAAAATAGCTGCTGCCATGATAACTTTCCAGAGTTGTAAAATGGTGTCTGTGAGTATTACACACTGTTGTGCAGTGTTTTGGCATCTGATAAGCCTTTATAGGCATTCATCTGTTATTCAAACTCAACTTCCTGCATTGTATTTCATTGTCTCACAGGTACCCCTAAACAACACGCCCCCACCAATGCTGTTTTAATGCACGGCTGTTTTCAGTCTGACTCCCTGCTTAGAAGCAGTGCAGCAGTGAAATCAGAGCTCCACTGTTCTCAGTATGATGATGGTACCTTGAAATTACTGCATATCTTAAAGGCGTGGCTGTGTTTGATCCTCTCTGGCTCAGGAAGACTCCTCAGTGTCATCTGATTGTAGAGCAGAGCCTTTGCTTCAGGGAGGGGCTGCATGTGGAAACACAGACACAAAAACATAGCTACAGTATTATTGAATCCCCCCCATCACCATCCTTATTTCACAAGAAAACTGCTTTATCAGTGCCATGTGGATTTCAGTTGTCATCACTAGTTTTGAAGGCATGGCATCAACATGGCAGACAGGTGTCAGCTTAAATGACTGCTCACATACCAGACTCTGGTCAATGATGCAGAACATGAACATGTCGTGCAGAATGATGTGAGCTGGGTTTTTAGGATTGAACATGACGTGGGTGACAGGTGTGTCCCTCTCCAACCACAGAGAGTGCAGTCCTTGTTTCTGCAGCTTCCGACTCCACTCTGTGTACTGCTTCTGTACCAGAGAGTACTCCAAGATCTGCACCACATACACACACGACAGAAAACACACACCATAATGAGATCTGTAGAGTGGATCAATCTCAATATTATCTTTGAGAAACTTTATGTTGTGGTAGGCAGAGCAGTGGATTAGCAGTTTATTATAACAGAGTCGGACAAAACCTGACGCAGGGTTTACCTGCTGGTCAGCATGCACCATGACAAGGTTGCTGGTTGTTGGGTGGATGGCTATGGCAGTGGGACAGGAGCTGTACACTGGAACTGAACAATGAAGCTGCAAACACACACAGTTGGAATTTACTGTTGTAGCTTTGGTTACAATAAAAATTTGACCTATCAAGAAATAACATGGATAGGAGAAGAACCAGAGTTCCAACTCACCTTTAGCTTGTGAAGGTTGTAGACATGGATCTCACAGTCCGTGTTTGCTGTTGCGAGCCAACTGCCATCCTCACTGGCAAACAGCAGGTGGACTGGCTGTCTGGAGCCTGGGTATCACACACAAAGCCTAGTTCAGTCAGACATCTCATGTTTGAAACGTTTATTATAGCAGTAGAACATAGTTCGAGTTTGGCATCTAGGCTCCGACCTCATCGAGCAAATATCTTAAACCACCAGCCGAAGCCGGCAGGTGGATGCTGAGGTGGTGGTGGGGCTGAAAGAAGCAGCAGCAATACTGATGCAGGGCAGCAGTGGCAATGACAGGCAGAGAGAAAGAAGGGAAATTTTGCAGTTTAAATAGACCGCCAAATTGGGAGGATGTGTTTGGTAGATGGTTGTGGAGAGTGATGGCCGGGCCACACCGCCGACCTGAGCAGCACATGACCGCTACCTCGCTGAACTGCTGCGGCTGGCACGCCTCTGGTGTCCACACACGGAGTGTTTCCTGCTGCCAGCCCTATCTTTCTACATTGAGTTTGCCTTTGCTCTAGATGAGCAGCGCTGAAGGCTGTGTGGCTGCTCTAACCTGTTAACATGGGCGCCGAAATGAAAAGCAAGAGGTTCCGCAACACACGCACACTGCTCAGGTCAGCGTTGTGGCCCGGCCGTGAGGTATGTCACGTGTGTATAGCAATGCAGCTCGAGTTGACTGTGAGCTAGCTCGCAGGCGTCGCCCCATTAATACACTGAATAATAGAAAGCTGCAGGATGGCCGTTTAGGTGGTTCAATCACAAAGTGGTCTATGACCAACTAATAAAAGGAACAAAAAACTAAGAAAAGTAAAGCCCCCTTAACTTTTTTTTTTTTTTTTTTTTTTAAAAGTTCAATAAATGCGTGATGTTTCCAAAGTCAATGAGCAATCGTGTTAAATAATCGCAATCTCAATATTGACCAAAAATAATTGTGATTAGGATTCTATTTCGTACATGCTCTGCCCTCTAACGGGCTTCGCTATTGGTTTATCCCCTCGAGGCTGCGCCTCGTCAACTGATCAAAGTCCATGTACTCACCGCCCCCACGGGGGTAGCTCCCTCCCCTATTAGAGCCCTGGTCTACACCTTACTCGTCTCCCTTTTCACTTCAGCATCTGATGAATACAGTCCTAAGAACAGTTTGGAACAGGTATTACGGCATCACCCAAGATTTGCTTCTCTTGTGCTTCGCCTATGGTAGCAGAGGATACCCACAACACGTGCTTCATTTGTTTGGGCCCACAGCACCAAGGTGAGTTTGATAAATGCCTCGATTGTCTCACGCTTCCCCGAGAGAAGCATGAGCGTCGGGGTCGATATATCGAGTCTGCTCGCTCTCTCCACGCTCGCTCGGGGCTAGCGGTGCTGGAAGCAACGGCTCGGCGCAAATCTTGGGCGGATTATGATGATGAGGATGACCGGCGGGTGTTCGAGGAAGAGGATCCTGCCACTCTCTTTAGGGAGGATGACGATGATGACGTGCCGGCAGGCCATCGGTATCCATTGGATGATCTGCCGGGGTTGTTTGAATCGGCGGTGGCCAGGATGGAGTTTCCTCTGCCTCCACAGCAGCCTACTAGAGCCCCCGTGGTAGATTGCTTACCGCAGGGATGAGGCTTCCCCTTTGCAGCCAAAGGGGAAGCCTCGGCCCTGTGTTACGGTTCCCAAGATGGAGCCGGTGTTTGGCCACGCTCAGCGAGATTGGCATGCTCCGCTGAGGGCTAAACCTCATCTAAACCTCTAGATGAGGCTAAACCTCAACTGTTGAAGGTTGGGAATGGGGCAGGGGTGTTCCTCCCATTGAGGTCAGGGTTTGCCTCGTCCCTTCTGCTTCTTTTTGGCCGGGACAAGGTCGACCGTCGCTCCCTGCTGAGAGGGACAGGGTTACAGCTGGCTTTCTGGATAGATGTTATGCTGCCGTGGCTCAGGTAGTGACGCTAGCTAACAATATGCCATTCCTGGCGGGGTCTATGGACCGCTTAATGCATCAGCGGACAGAGCTCCGGGAGTCGGAGATCACCGAGGCCCAGACGACCACGGCTGTTTTCCTCAGGATGTCCCAGACGTTGGCGATCGTGGGCGGTCGCGCTATGTGTGCGGCACAGGTGGGTCACAGGCATCTGTGGCTAGGTTTGTCCTCCATGCGGGAGAGGGAGCAGCGTCTACTGCTAAATACCCCGCTTTCGACGGAGTCGCTGTTCGGCCCGGACATCCGGGCTGTGGTTGAGCGACTAGAAAGCACCAGGAGGGCGTCTGAACATCTCGGGTCGCATCTGCGGCCGCAGCAACCTCCTCCTCGCCAGCAGCATCGCTGGCATTATCGTTCCAGGGACGGGCCAGGAGGAATGGCGGCTGGTGGATCAGTTCAGCAAGGGCAGACGCCTTCCGGTGGGCTGGCTGGTCGTGACCGTGGCAGGGATGTCTGGCCTGCGCGTGAGTCGGGTGTCGGACACAGGCAGCGACATCAACAACCACAGCAATTGCCTTCCTTTGTTAATAAAAAAACGTAAATGGTGTACGGTTTCTGAGGGATTTTCTTCTGGTTCTGGTGACTCTGACACACAGGTTAGGTCAGAGGTTAGAGATGTTAACCATGACTTTGTTTGTGTTAGCAAAGCAGCTAACGAGGTGTTTATGGGTCATTGGTGTGCGAGTTGCCGCCGCGCAGTTCGGCGCACTACCCGAGTAGGGAGTGTGCCGGAGAGTGGCACCATTTATATGGTTGTGGCTTCGATTGATTCCGCCCCAAACCTACGGGGCCAGACGGGGTCAGCAGAAAAATGTAACCCTCAAATTGTTGGCGGCTGCCATTTTGGCTCTAACTCTGTTAACCTGGCGGGTGAGTGTCATGCACAGTCAGTCATGAACCCATTACAAGATGGCGGACATGACGTTGGAACGACATTCCTCAGGTGAGTACTGATTCTTTGCATTATAGGGCACTTGCCACACTGGGATTTGAGGATAGCATCCCACTGCTGTCCCTGGCGACCGGTTCACTGGGGGACGGTGCGAGGGACGCAGCTGACTCACTGTTGGCGCTAGCTGCATCACAGCCCTTTCTGGCAGGGCCCCCCATGCGTTCTTCCACAAAGGGGGGGGTGGGATTGGGACGGGCGGGCCCGATTTGCATCTCCCTGCCGATCCCGTGGCCCAGCCGCTCACGAATCACCACGCTATGTGGGTGCGGCTTTGCGGCCCTCTCTCTGCCTGGATGGACTGGACGTTACGAAGGGGCTACACGCTGCAGTTCTGCCGCAGACCCCCTCCATTCGGCGGGATCATTCAAACTTCGTTCACCGACCCCGAAGAGAGAGCTGTCTTCAAGGAGGCGGTAGCCGTGCTTCTTCGGAAGGGCGCGGTGTCCCCAGTTCCTCACGCAGAGGTTTGGGCGGGGTTTTTCTCCCCGTATTTCCTGGTACCCAAGAAATCGGGGGGCCTGAGACCTATCCTGGACATGCGCGCTTTGTACGATTACATTGTCCGCAGACCATTTCGCATGTTGACAGTCAGACAACTGTTGGAATGCATCCAGCCAGGCGATTGGATGACATCAATAGATCTGACCGATACTTACTTCCACATCCCCATTCTACAGTGTCACAGGAAGTACCTGCGTTTCGCAGTAGGGGAACGATGTTACCAATTTTATCGCCTCCTGTTCGGGTACTCCTTGTCCATAATGTTGCGCACGACCACGAGCTCAGCGGGCAACATTATGTCACTCCTCGGGATGATGTCAGCAGCCCACCCGGTGGTGCGTCTGGGGTTGCTGCACATGAGGAATCTGCAGCGCTGGTTTGTGAGGCTCCGGTTGCATCCGCGTCAGGACAGGCAATGCGAGCTTTGCGTTCCGGCTCTGGCCCGAAGAGATGTCATGTTTGGGTTTCACCCGGTCGTCTCCACCAGGGGGTGCGAATCGGGTGTATCCCTCACTATGTGCAGGTGTTCACAGATGCCTCCCTGGCCGGTTGGGGCGGCACCTTCAACCAGGCCAGTGTGGGGGACGTGTGGTCGAGCCCTGTGGAAAACCGCCACATTAATCTACTGGAGCTCACTGCAGTACAGAAGGTGCTTCTCCACTTTGCCCCGCAGCTGAGAGGGAAACACGTCTTGATTCGTTCAGACAACACCACGGCGGTGGCCTACCTCAACAGACGGGGGGGGTCCGAGCCCCGGCTCTGCACAGGATGGCGGCCTCCATCTTAACTTGGGCGGAACACAATCTGTGCTCGCTGAGAGCCTGTTATGTGCCATCGGTCCTCAATGTGGAGGCGGACAGGATGTCCAGGGGAGGTCCAATCGAGGAGGACTGGGGCCTCTCGTCGGATGTGGCGGGACAGGTCTGGCAGAGGTTTGGTCATCCAGTGGGCGACCTCTTTGTGAGCAGAGAGAACGCCCAGTCCAGCTATGGTTCTCTCTGAGGTGGACGGACTGCACTCCCTTGGGGTTGGATGCGCTGGCTCATCCAGTGTGGCCCACCGGCCTGTTGTATGCCTTCCCGCCTTTGCGTCTGATGATGCCTTTGCTCCACCGGGTCCGGACGCAGCATCTGACGGTTATAGTCGTGGCTCCAGAGAGTCAGGGAGCCAGATGGTTCCCAGATCTGATTCGCTTCCGGATCTGCCCACGGCGCTGTGCCAGGCAGGGGGCACCATCCTCTCGCGTCCGGTTCAGGGACGGTGCCTCATGGTATGGAGATTGAGAGGGTGAGGCTAAGCGGTTTGGGCTTTCCAACCGCCGTTGTTTCTACAATCCAGAACGCACGTGCTCCGTCTACTTCCAGGGTATACGCATCACGGTGGCGTGTGTTCACGGCATGGTGTGAGGCTAAGGGCCTGGAACCAAGCTTGTGCCCTCTGCAGAGCTTGTTTGATAGTGGCATCTACATTGGGAGTATTTGCAGCAGCCATTACAGTAGGCCATGACAGTTTGGGGCGCTTCATTGCTAGGAGCCACCCATTGGTGAAATGCTTCCTGCGGGGAGCCCGCCGGTTGAGGCCCCCTACTCGACGTCTGGTTCCCAAGTGGGACCTTCAGACGGTGCTGGACGGGTTGGCAGGTCCACTGTTCGAGCCCCTGGGGCAGGCAGAGTTGGAGTTTGTGTCTGTGAAGACAGCGCTCCTCATGGCTCTGGCATCTGCTAAGAGGGCAGGTGATCTATGCACCCTATCCATCCATTCAGCTTGTATGTCGGTCAGTGGCAATAGGGAGGTGCTGGAACTGTGGCCGAATCCTGTTTTTCGACCTAAGGTTATTACCTCCTATTTTAGATCGAGGGTCATCCGTCTGAGGGCCTTTTTCCCCCCTCCTCATTCTGGTGGTGAGGAGGAGCGGCTTCATACATTGTTCCCCGGGTGCACTGTCTGTGTCTATGTTGAGCGCATGGCGGGTTTCAGGAGGACAGACCAACTGTTCGTTTGCCACGGTAGTCGTTCTCTGGGGGCTCCAGTGTCGGCACAGCGGCTTGCCCACTGGATGCGTGACGCCATTCGCAGGAGCTGTGAGGCCATGGGGCGCACTCCTCCGATGGGTTTGAAGGAACACTCCACTAGGGGTATCGCAGCCTCCACGGCTCTGCTTCGGGGTGTTTCGGTGGAGGATGTCTGTTTGGCTGCTTCCTGGTCCTCCACTTCAACTTTTGTACAGTCATATCTGAGAGACATGACTGCCAGTTCCGTGGCTCACTCTGTGCTTGGCACAGGATTGGGGCAGCCAGCAGCTGGGGGTCATGTCTGACTTCATTATGATGGCAATATCCTTACAGTTCTGGAGCATCTCTCCAGGGGATGATGCTCCACTGGGGGTACTGCTAGAGGAGTCTGCTCTCGGCAGGGTCAGGCCCAGCTAGGAGTACATATCATCCCTACAGCCTTCGCCTAGGTGTTAAACCAATAGCGAAACCCGTTAGAGGGCAGAGCACCGTCCCCAGCTGGCCCTGGTCACAGTTGCTGAAGTTTCAAGGGAGACGAGCAAGGTGTGGACCAGGGGTCTTAAAGGGGAGGGAGCTATCCCTGTGGGGGCAGTGAGTACATGGACTTTGAGCAGGTGACAAGGCAGAGTCTCGAGGGGATAAACCAATAGCGAAAGCCCGTTAGAGGGACTCGCACGTACTCATAGAACTGGGGTTACACCAGGTAACCTATTTTTTGCCATAATCGAGGAGCCCTAGTGTTTACCATAAAACGATCATTAATGGTCTTTACATACCTACATACTGGCCCACCAGTATGTAGGTATGGCTTTGCCTGACTAGATCTGACAAGGGTCGTTGTAAATGACTGACCCTAATTAAGTGTTTCCATTATAAAAATAAAAAAAACTGATTTCTTCCAGTATATTGAAGAGCAAGTTAACACCCTGTTTTAGCTTCAACACGCCCCCTTTACCAATTCAAATAATGTATTCCCCATGCGGCCTTCGCAGTTACACCATGATCACTGACACATCAAGACATGTTGCCTTGTAGTTTGGTATTGTGGAGTACATGGCAACATCACAGATTCAGATTTAGTTTTTGGTCTAGAGGACAGAATTACTGTGTTTTCTGTGGAAAAATGAAATTACTACTGTTGCAAAGGACATAATACACAGGGACCAGGATCACTTAATAGTATAATAAAGTGCCTGTACATATAATTAACTCAAAAACGTGAATTTAATCTTATGTTATTCTATGGAGGTAAACAGTGTAATTTCCATTTTTCCTAAAGTAGCATATAATGGCATGAGTTTGTAAAATAAGTTGCACATACAAACATTCTGGTATACTACTGTAAAGTGAACCTGGTTTCCACAGAAATGATCACATTTCTTGATTCTGCCGCTGTGGAATTTCCTCGCGAGATCACGCAAGAATCCATGATGCCAGGCTTCAAGTTATGCGCTTTTGGCCAAACCGCAGTGGTTCGAACCAGTCAGCGTCCTATGAGGAACTACTGGCAGCTACGAGCGTGGTTTAGTTGTGACGACAGCGAGAAGCGACTGTTCGTATGAAAACAACAATGGCAGCTCCTAAAGAGCTTAGCGTAGCTGCTGCTATAGCATCAACTCTATCAGAACTGGAGAGCATTTCTTCATTGAAAGAAGAGCAAAGAACGACACTGAAGGCTTTCCCCCATGGAAAAGATGTTTTCGCTCTTCTCTCTACTGGCTTCGGCAAGACGCCTACTACGTCATATGGTTTGTTAATCTGATTGGTTGAAGTTAGCCCATGATAGACAGATGGTTCATTCAATCACCTGTCAAGTATTTTTTGAAAGTGTCTGCCCTTATCCAGCACAACAGTTTTAAAGGACGACTTCTCAGATGGTTCTGTGTAACAAACCATCTGGCACGTCAGGAATGTACTGCTCACAATTCTACAATATTCCCAAAAAAAAAAAAAACAAACATGAGCAGGGAGGACTCAGACTCACCTGACTTGGGTTTGAGAGTATGAAGGTACTTGCACTCTGACTGGTTGAGGGCAACAACAATGACTGAAGAATGGCTGGAGGAAGCAAAGAGTTTTGAGGAGTCAGAGGAGAAGCAGAGCTGGTGGGCTGAGCGAAAGTCCTTTGGCAGTTTGGACACCTGGAGGGAGTAAGGACACAGAGGGGTGAGCTTCATCATGGTCCTCATTACCTAAATACACAGTCTATTAGAGTGTAACACTGAAATCCTCAAATACAGACCAAATGTTTACAGGACTTGTTCATACATTTAGCTCATGCTCTAGATAGACTTCGAATGAGTGAGCTGGTGAGGTTTTACTGTAAAGAACAATGACCCCAGGCAGTTTACTAAAGTTAGAGATCTCGTATACATATTATGTTGATAGACAGGGCTGTGTGAACAATGACTAATACAGAGAGGAGCATAAGGAAGCAGCAGTGTCAGTGTTGAGGAGCCCACCTTGGTGATGCTGATGTTGTTGTACTGTAATCTGTAGAGACGGACACTGGAGACAGTGGAGTATGCCAGCCAGCCTCCACATGGAGACAAAGCACTGCAGCAGATATGATCATCTCCCTGCAGAAGTCAGGCACACACAGTCAGCTTTTTGTTTGAACAGCTGACTCAGGTTGGTGGGAGACAGAGGCATGTTCTGTGCAGTACCATAGTACTACCATAGTTGGAAAGTTATTGTGACAATAATTATAAAGATCAGCATCACACAAATTTGAAATCTTGCTTTGTTTCTTACAACTGTGTTGATTTTCCTCCTTAACACAAATATGTGGATATACTGTATATTATCAAATTATGTGACCTTCACAATTTTCTACGAACCCCCTGGTAACTGCAGAAGTACCCCTTGGGAATAGCTGCTCTAATTTCAAAGAACAAACAGGCAGAAAACTGCCAAAGGTAGTGAGGTAAACTGACAGATAATATGGACCTCCTGGAGAACTGGAAGTCTGCAATTAAAGTCTAAACAAGACTAGAAAAAGATCAACATCTCAATGAGACTGTTGTTGTGGTGGTGGTGTAAAACTGTAAGACAGCCTTATCACACCAAGTCAATAGTATAAGAAAGCAGATGTGTTTGTCCTGCCTGTAGATCTACTCTCTACTGCAAAACAGGAAAGAAAACAAAGACAAACCTCATAGAACCACGTGACCAAACAGGCTCAAAAATGAGCAATTCCCACTCCAAAGAAAAACAAATAACCAAGTGATGTGGACTTCCAATATGACTGTCACAATCACAATTCTCACTTTTCAGAATAAGAGCTTTGATATCACTGAAAATAACAGCCTGAAGAAGGTTGAACTTTTTGACTGACTATAACAGATGGTTACAACAGAGTTAAGCTTCAGTACACACCTTCCTCTTCAGCTGGATCAGTTTCTCTGGTTTTCTCTTCACACGCAGACTGTCACCAGGCTTTCCTGTTAACA
Source organism: Maccullochella peelii (assembly GCA_002120245.1). Lineage (NCBI taxonomy): Eukaryota > Metazoa > Chordata > Actinopteri > Centrarchiformes > Percichthyidae > Maccullochella > Maccullochella peelii. Next base: position 7,680 of record LKNJ01007639.1, on the reverse strand, counting down.
CACAGTATAAGTGGCACAATTATTATATTAAAAGAACTGTTCAATCAGATGAAGACAAATTTTCACCATTTGTTTTCTTGATAATTAGATCTCCTTTCATTTTCACTTTTACTGCTTTCCATTTCTTGCATTATAATGCATCTCTATGGATGGGTGTGTGTTTTCCTCACCATGTCCATCGCTCTCCCCTACTCTCCACAGCTCTAAATGATCAGGGAACTGGAAGAGCAGCAGTCCGGCTTTCTTTGCGCAACAAACCAGGCTTCTCTACATTGAAGACAGACAGAGGTAAGCATGCCACCTTGGGAACAGTCATGATATACAGTGGCATATACAGTTAAGCCCTTTTCCAAACACTGTTTTTCCTTCTACTACATATGTACTCACATGTGGGAAAGCTATTTTGTGCAGTGCTGACTCCTGGGTGTTCTTCTCCACTTTGTCCAGCAGGGGTCGCACTACCAGCTGGGTGTCCATACCTGACACACGAGAGAGACTTCTTATTATCATTATCATTATTATTATCATTATTATTATTATTATTATTATTATTATTATTATTATTATTATTAACAACGCTTTGGCAATATTATCACTGTTACATTCATGCCAATAAATCTATTTGAATTTTGAGCGAGAGATAGAGTATTGTACCTTTTTTGTTTTTAATTTCTATTATTATTCTTACTATTGTTTTAATCTCAATATTACCAGATGCTTTGGCAATATTGTCTTGGTTACACCAACATCAACACACACACACACCAACATCAACACGCACACACCAAACTTCGACACACACTTCCACAGTCTCACATATGTGTATTTAAGGTTTTTTTTTGTTATTTTCTTTATTTTTATGAAACCTGTTTATTTCTTATCTGTTATTTTATTATTCTTATTATTATTCTAATTTCATTATTATTTGACGCTTTGGCAATATTGTTTCTGTTACATTCATGCCAATAAAGCTATTTGAATTTGAATTTGAGAGAGAGAGACCTGTAAAAGTCACTATCATTCAAANCAAATAAAAACAATCTTCTGCACTCAAAGCTGTGAGTTGTGAACTGACTTTTGATACAACTTCTCTTTCTCTCCATCATCCACACACACACACACACACACACACACACACACTTAACACTGACCTCCAGAAACCACAGCAGTCTCGGTGTGGATGAGCACCCTCACATCATGTGTGTGGTTTTTAAAGGTCCTAGTTCTGACCCACTCTTTATCCTGCTGGTCCACAGTGGAGGAGATGAATTGAAACTGGATGACAGTGCCTTCTGACGTCCCAGCTACTAGGCTGCTCTCATCCTGTTAAATATTTTTGAAAGTTTAACATCACTGATTCTGTAGGGATGTGTACCTAAAACTGCCTTCAGTCAAGTTGTGTAATGTGTCCTAGTTTTTGGTTACACACTCACTTGTGAAACAGACAGAGCCAAAACATCCCACTTGGTGACTAGGTGAGTTCTGACCAGAGTTCCTGTGAATCCGTCCCAGATCTGGACCTTTCCTGCAGAATCACCACTAATGATGGTGCGGTCAGACAGGAAGACGATGCTCCAAACCACCACCTCTTTGTTCTTGGGTGCTCCGACACCTCTCTCCACCAGCAGTCTGTGTGTGGAGTGACCTGAAGCCAGCAAAAGCAAACAGAAAGGTCACAATCATATCAGTAGGGGATATTTACGAAATACATGACGTTTTAGTTAACAGACACCAAACTCATCTTCTGATATTCCATTAGAATATTTTAACTGATGGTAGGCTCAGTGCTAATCACTCCAGAATCGAATTGCATCTGCTTACCTGTCTCAACATCAAAGATTCTGATCATGTCCATCATACCAGCAGCAATCAGCGTACCAGAGGGATGCCAGGACAAAGATATAATACGACCTAGAAGAAAACATAAAACAAACTGAAACACTGAATGTGACCAAGTCACAGGTAGGCTCCAAAATAACCCACTCACAACAAAATATTGATCAAATTTGTCCTTGGGTGAAAATAAAAATGATTAATTATCCCTACACAAAGTTACAACCACACCACTGGCCATGCACTCTGAGCATAAACAAATCTTTTTTCTAGTTTCTAGATCAAAAATGTTATTCAGATTTTCATGTTTACTAATTTGCCATGTGATCCTTAAGTTACATTCTGGACACAGGTCACATCAAGGAGCTCAAAAAATAAGTGTGTTGCAGGATACATAAATGTAATTAAATATGATGTACACATAGTCAATGGTTAAATTGGGCCGGGGCTGTAGCAGAGCACAGTTCACAATTCATTTCTATAATTATTCTACTGATTAGGCCAATTTAGTCTTATTATTTGTATTTAAATGTAGGCAAATTAGCATATGCAAATAGGGAGTCGAGGCCTCTAAATCACCTTGTTGTCTTACCTTTCTGCCTGTCGAGGTTTCTTTGAAACTGAATCATCTCCTCCTGTATTTCAAACATCTTCACTGTTCCATCCTCACAACCGACCTGACACAGAAAACATTCATTCAATTAACAATCAATGCTTAAGGCTTGATGAGGCTCCTTACTTCTACTACTACTTTCTAAACTAGGAAACAGCCTGGGTGGAAGAATATTAGCATGATGGGTTGAGTAAATATTGTTGACTGACTGTTAGCAGTGTTCCCTGGTGGTTGCTACTGATGGTCCAGATTGGTCCTCCATAGGCCTCCACAGTGTACCTGGGCCTCAGGTTCTCCAGGTCATACTCTGTGATCAGTCCATTCAAACCAGCACTGAACAGACGCTGGCCCACCCAACACAGAGCCTCAACAGCCCTACCGTCCTGTCCTGGGATGACCTGTGCATCAAAATCAAAACAAGTCTGGAGGTTATCCCTGCGCATCTTACCTCCAGTTGTAAGTATTTGCCATCTAGCCCCAAAGCCTGCTATTGTACGACGACACTGTTAAGCAAAACTCCATTGACAAATTGAGCAGTGTAGTGTTTCTCTGTTTATCTGCAAAAGTGCATAGAAAGGATAATGCGACTTGCGATTTTTAAACTAGCACTAAGGAGAACTCTTTAATACGGCATACATGTACACTACAAGTTATTTCTATTAGTTTTAATGTTTGCCGGTCATTAAACTCTCATTACTAAAGCTTTTTCAACCGAAAAAACACAACGAAGACACCTAAAACAAGTGCTGTTCAGTTGTTAATACAAAGTGCCGAATTCAGCAGATGCCTTTAGAATGCCAGACGCATGGGAAGGTTATCTGGCCTTCCTCTGAGTTGTTACCTTTTCTTGGAAGTAGTTGTCAGCGAAGTTGAAGATCTCCAGAGCCCCATCAGCCCGAGCAAGAGCCAGCCGCTCAGTGCGGGTGTTAAACGCCATGGCTCTGATAGCACTGGGCATGTAGTCAAAGAACCGAACACGGTGCACCTTGAACTCACCCATTTTCACTATCAAGAAAAACATAAACCGGCAGGTTAAAACTGGGCAGGCGACCGCAAAGGACAGCCTGTAAACCTGCTATCCGTTAGCAAAATCAAAAACCTCACAGGTTAAACACACAAAATGCAAACTATGTGTTCATTTAGGAACACATTTAACTTATACAGTATTTACAATCATTATAAAAACATTATTTACCTGTTGTTTTCCTCCACGGTCACTAAACTTTCTTTGTATTAACGCAACACGCTGGAAAACATCAGGAGACACGTTGAGGACCTTTGAACCGGCAATGAATCACCCAAACAGGCTAGATGAACCGGAAATACGTCAGCACACTGACAGCACTCACAGCTGGCGGGAAATACTACCGGAATATGAACACTGAGTGAACGGTGATGGCTATTGTTATCAAAACTGCTGTGTTGGGACCAGTTTAATGTAAATGCGTTGGTAACTTATGTTTTGTTAATGTTAATGTTAATGTTACAGGACTGGCTTTGCTGTCTGACAGGACAATGGTTCAAATAGTCATACGGTAAGAATGGTAGACTAAATCGTTTATCTTACTATTGCCTGGTTTGTATTTCTTGCGATTCAACGTTATAGGGAAGCTACTTCAAGTTTGTAATGTCTGGAGGACGCCCCCAGTATCATTAGCGAAGTTTCAAGAGAACAGTGCAGTGAATAAGGTATTAAGATAGCTAACAAATTATATCACGGAGATTAAACGCTGTGGTTTGAAGGATAGGTTTCTGGGAGGAATAGGGAATCAGATATAAAAGCTGAAATGTTATTTATTAAGTGCTCCTGAAACTGAAAACTCAAAATTAGCTCTTTAGCTCAGACTTTTAAACATTTTGTTATATTGTACTACGGTCTACTTTCACCAGTAGCTAATGTTGTCTGGAGTTTGGTGTGACACTACGTGAGAGCACGCGGGGTACTGGGACGAACTGTTCGCCCACTCTCTTATAGTTTTGACATTGTAATATTATGCACTTTTATACTCTTCCAAGTTTTCCAAGTATCTTTAACGTTAGTGAATGTTTGTGTGTATCTGTCCTGTAGAGGCAGCGTGGATGGCAGCAGTCCTCCAGAATGGATGCTGGTGGAGCTGCAGGGAGAGATGGTTTCCAGACACAACTCTGGCCTGGCAGGAAATGTTATGGGAGACCTGCTCTACACCAAAGAGGTAAACAAAAGACTGAGAAGCAAAATTCAAATGCAAACTGAGTTTTAGAGGTACTATGAGGGCAAACAAAAATAGCTAAGTTAGTTCTCTGATAGAGCCCTGGCTGTACTTTTGTACTTGTACTCCATTTGCAGAAATAATGTATGCTACAGTGAGAAAGGTGTCTCTCAGGAGCAGGACATGACATTAAAATAGTGAAGAATTCGCTATAGCTGGCCTATATTTTGGTTCTTGTAGAGTATTTGCTAAACCAATGGACCACAGTAAACTACGGTAAACTAAAATGTATTAAAAACAAAACAGTTGCACAAAGAGGTTAGATCATGGCATCATATTACTGGATATCTAAGCCAATGATATACGTCCTTCACATCTTTGAAATTCATTATTGTAAAAGTGAGCAGTGCTGTGACAGACTGTGTGACACGTTAGTGTCACTGTGTTAAGTGATAGGAGTTCAGCCAACTCTGTTCACTGTTTACTGAAGTTACTGAGATTTCCAGGGTGTCAGTGAACATGTTATAAGCTTAGAATCTGTGACGCCTTTCAGTCATTTCAGGTGCCTATGACAGTGATTTGTGTGAGATAGCCTATCTGTGATTGGCAGAGAGTTACAGGGGATGTTTGTTGTTCTTCCTGTTAGTTTAGGGAAAGAGAATCAAATTGGGATGCTACTTCTGAGAGCACACAGTAAAGTTGACTGTTTTGGTATTGGCTACGGCCCACAATAGTCTGTGTACTGTTCGCTAATAAATTGCTAGCGAAACCAGCCGCCAACCAGTGCTATTGGTCTCTTTTCGAACCATGGTTTCTGTTGTATTTGTTTGGTCTGCAACAAATTACTATTTTCATAATCGATTAATGCTGATTTATTTCTCAATTAATTGATTAATCGGTTAGCGTCTATAAAATGTCAGAAAATAGTAAAAATGCTCATCCCCACTGAAAAGTATTAATCTGTTCAACCTCTGACCACACCCCTGATCATAGGAGTCCAAGCAGGGTTATTTGCCTGGGTGCAGTTACTCTGTAGTGTATTTTTTTGTGCTTTTAATTAGTTCTATGGCTGCTCTTATTATACTGAGTGGTGGAGTATAGGTACTGTATCTGTATGTGAGTGCACCATTTTCTCACCTGTAGATAAAGTAGCCTTGACTTCATCTGTTGTTGACCTCGCATTAAAAACACCAGATATAACGATCTAAGCTTTCCATGTGCTCCAATGAATCTCCCCCATTTTTATAACATACATGCACTTTTACACTTAATAATACTTGTATTTATGGCACTTCATGTGTTTTGATTAAATAGAGGGTATGTACGTATTTAGTCCTTCTTGTGTCTTATGCCCCATTTCAAAACATAAAGAGCTTGTAGCTGGAGATCAAACAGCAAAAAATTGTCAGTCAGCAAAAAATGAATTGGCTATTGTTTTGATAATCAGTTTATTATTTCTGTCATTTTTCAAGCACAAATGCCATGCACTCTCTGGTTACAGCTTCTCAATTGTGAGGATTTGCTGCATTTCTCTTTCTTATGTGATACTGATCTGAATATCTTTAAGTTTTGGACTGTTTATCGGACAAAACAAGCAATTTCAAAATGTCACGTGGGCTCTAGAACAGTGATTCCCAACCAGGGGTACTTCTGCAGTTGCTCAGTGGTACGTGGTATAAAGTAAATGGTGAGATAGCTAAAAGTAATGGATAAATGGTTAAAATCAATGATAGTGTTGATGAAGTGGTAATTGATGTCATCTGACAGGGCTGTGGGGCTACTCAGTAAAAAGGGTTACTAATCAATTATGAAAATAATTGTTAGTTGTAGCCCCACTTGCCAATTCTTGTCTTAAAGGCTCAATAAACCTCATGGCACAGAATGAGTATATCTGCAGAGGTTTGATAGATCTGCTGATCAGTAACTCAGATCAATTTGCTGTGCAGCCATTAAAATTCCAAGACCCTCCATACCATTCTGTATATCACTTGTGTAGGAGAAAAGTTCATCTAATGTTGCTCTAGTTCTAAATGGTTATCAGTAGATAACTTCTCTGTCATCCCTCAATCTCTGTTTACTCAGCTGTTTTCTTCCTCCCTCCACCAGGGGGTGCCTGTGCTGATTGTAGGACATCATATTCTGTATGGGAAGCAGGTCAAACTGGAGAAACCCTTCGCTGTCCTCACCAAGCATTCAGGCCATTCGCAGGATAGCCTGGGCAGCCATGACAACGACAATAACAACGATGATGTCACACAGGTACCCATGGAAACAAACCAGCAAGGACCCACCCCCACCTCTTACTCTGTGTCTGCCCTCATCAAACAGAAGCTAATCTTTAAGACACGCCCCAAACCCATCATCACTAATGTACCCAAGAAAGTGTAGCGTGACTGCATATTGATCAATGCTGTGAACCTTTAACCTGAACTGATTCCAACGAGAGACTTTTTAAGTATGAGTGAATGTATGTATTGTTTTCCTAACATTCATAGAATAAATAAATGCTGTTTCAACAACTGACAATCACTTGCTGGATGGAATACTGAATAATTGTAAGTATTTTCTGTGAAAAACAAAACAAAAACAAAATTAAAGAATATTGGAGATCATCAGCTTCAATCCATTCAGTATCCAAACTAGGGACACACAGGCAACATTTTCACCAGATGGCAATGTTATCATTTATTGTGACAGGATTGGACATCTCCACTGCATTGCACATCATGACAGAAGGTGTGCACTTCCAAATACTGTAAATTCTCTTTAACTTAATAAGCTTTGGTGATTGTTTTCAGATACACTGTAAGTAAATGTCTGAAGGTCGACTGACTGGTAAATAATTACTTTATGATTCCAGAAGATGTCGTGATGAAGAGTTTATTTGATATCAGTGTACCACTACCTGCTCTATTTACCCACCACGTCTACTTCGGTTAGTAGCTTTTCTTATTCCCCAGAATGCATTTGTCATTTTATTTAATTCATGTCAGTTTTATAGGAAAAATAATAATTGAATTAGTATTTTCATCTTAGATATATATA
>LKNJ01007638.1:0-21981 GCA_002120245.1 Maccullochella peelii | reverse complement strand
TTAATCAAATACAAATTAATTTATAACCTTTATTTAATGTCTTTTCCTGGATTTTTTTGTTGATATTCTGTCTCTCTGTTAAAATAAACCTACCATAAAAATTATGGACTGTTCATGTCTTTGTAAGAGGTAAACTTACAAAATCAGCAGGGGATCAAATAATTATTTCCCCCACTGTATATGTAAACAAATATATGAAACAATGACATAAATACTATTTATGGCAGTTAAATTACCCTTGCTCTACCCAAAATAGATGGCTTTCTGTAAAATGGATTCTTACAGAAAGCCATCTAATCTGTCTGTAAGATTTCCCAAAACGTCACTATTCTTATAAAGATTACATATTTAGGCTGTAAAAACTCATAATGTTATTAAAGAAAGAAAAGAACATGAGAGAACTCGTAATAGTCTCAGTGTAATGTTGTGACCTTGTACCTAATGTAAAACATTGCAAATGTATTCAATTATATACAATGAGTTTTCCATTGTTGCATTTTCCTTAGATACTGTGTTGCTTGCCACGTTTTGAATTTAAAATACAACTTCAAAAAAATAAAGTAAGGTGTTTAGACAATCTGGCTAGCATATTTCCGATTTACATAGCATAATTACATCACTGTAACTGTTTCAATTACATCTGCCCAGACAACCAAACAATTACAAAAAATAATGTACATTAAACTAAAATCTGACCTTGAGGTGCTATTCGAGTGATTTTTTTTTCTAGGCTAATTCTGTCTGCCATAATTGACTGAATAAAAAAAATAAGCATCTAAATTCGGATGGATCAAACATAAGTCTGATTACTACAATTTGCTGCAATGTAATAGACGGAAAGTAGGAATGACGCATGAAAGAAGCCATTGAGGCTTAATGGATAGCACTATAGAAAGCTCACAGCTGAAGTGATATAAGACTCAGGGACTCAAGCGTGGGTTGGCCCGTGTGTGTGTGTGTTTGAGAGGCTGGTACAAGGGAAAAGTGGACGTGTAATTCACGTCTCATATTGGATATAAACAACCAAGAAGAGGCTGATTTCAAATCAAATACTCTTTTGTAGTTGTCAATTGAAATAAAATAAAAACCACGACATACTATTAATCAGAATATTTGACATTTTATTACTTAAACAGCTAGTGGCAAAGTGTTGAATAGGATGCATCCCAGTCAAATCAATTAAAAGCTGTCAGAAAATGATATCCCTGAACCTTTTTATAAACTGCATAAAAGATAGTTGAGAGTCAGAGTTGTCAATTTCCCTGGATCAATATAATTAGGGATAACAAACAATAGCATGTTTATATGAAGTGCTTTAAGGTGATCATTATTTCATCACTGAGCCGAAATGTGTTTTCATCACAGACTGATAAACATTCAGTCCAGTGCTGTGAGGATGTTTATGAGTAAAGGTCAGTGTGAGCTCGCAGATGAGTGCAGCTTGTGTGGAGGCAGAGCAGGGAACAGAATGACTCACTGACCTTATGTCCCTGAGAAATCTGCCTCTGTCCAAGGTGCTGGAACACTTTGCATAATTTTCCTCTTCCTCCTACACAGGACCAACTCAGACTCTGCTCTCCATACGAGCGCTATGAATCCAAACCCTCAGGACCCCTTTGGCATGAACCAGCAGATGGGTCGAGGTCCCCCCCAGCGCAATGGTGAGAATAACACACACTCAAAAGATACTCCCCTTCAAAGAGAGCAGTTCCTTTATTTGTGTGTCTGCTTGACTTGTTTTAACGCCACGCCATCTTATGGAGGCTTGTACCTAAGCTCCATCATTTGGACATCATTTGACCCATTTTGTCTTTTTACACCTTGTCTGTTTAGTTTCATTTTGACTTGTCATAATAACAATACAAACTGCATTAGATGTTTGCCATAAAAGCTTTACAGACTAAATCTCATTTCAGGAACACAAGTAAAACGAGTCATTTGTTATTATCATTACCTGTTAACAGCTGCCAAGTTACCTACTGTTATAGAAAAAGATCTTGCTTACTGATTTTCGGTCTGGCTGCATTGGATTAATCATTCACTGGGGAATTGACATTCTTGTGAAATGTCAAATGTTAAATGCCTTTTTAATTATTACACACCTGTGGTAGCTTTTCAGTCTCTTTATTTCAGCTTTTCATACTTTGAAAAAGAACTACTACATAAAATAATGAATTCAAATTTCTGCTTGGCCTTGATTTGGCTGAAGGGCAGCTAAACCAGAACTTGGTCTTGCATGTGTTGCTGACCTGATGTAACACAAACCCGTATTGTTTCATGGAGTGAGTGTGAATGAACACAAGGAGCAAAATTAACAGGATCTATTAACAGATGAAAAGAAGGTGGAATATTCACAATATGGCATGCACACCACCAACAAGGGCAGGAAACCGCCTTGAGTGACTAATAAAGACCCACTTGTGTATTGAGACATCACCTCTAACACTCATTCATTATACAGTGGAAACCACTTAAAGTGATCACGGTTACAATTTACATGGATCAAAAAGCTTTGGACAGAATCATTCCTATACAAATGCTGTTTAAATAATTTGCTTATAGGTAAGTAGTCCCCTTACAGTGTTCACTTGGGGTATTTTTGTACATGACGGTACGGACGGTAATTCCATTTTTTTGCTTTACTCCCATGATACTTTGCCTCACAGTAACCCACCTGCTTCCAGCTGGCTACCTGAGGCCGGTGCTGAGTGCACATTGAAATCATGATGGGAAAAATAAAGTAATTTTCTCTCAATGAAAAACTAGTCTCCTCGAAGCTTAATATGACAAACTGCCAAAAACGAGCCAATGAGATGCAGCAGCGAAGGTTGGTGTTCCTGAGGCGACAGTAAGCACTAAGCTAAGTACAGTCATTTAATTTGTACAGTAATTATAAAAATGTTTGAAACAGCTGTACTGTGCTTTGAAACAGTCAGTAAAATTCAGTAAATACTGAAGCTATCTATACAAATGTCAATTAGATGGTAATCTGCGAAAATCTGAGAAATGAAAAAAAATTTAAAAAGTGGTTATAACAGTCATCCGCTTATAGTGATCAATTTGACGTGGACAGATGTGATCTCTATAAGAGGTTCCATTGTACTTTGAAGCAGAGGTGCAGCCTTGTGAGAGCAGAACTCTAGGTCATTGCAGCACAAAGCCGACATGTTTTTAAAGTACATACCCTCTCAGTCAAATGCAGTATGCAGGCTGCTGCTGTACTAGGCCCATGTTGTAGTAATCATGCTAGTTTATGTTGTTTGTGTTTCTGGTCCTCTGGTCATATATTAACAGAGAAGACAGTCCATCCAAGCCACTCTGGGCTCAGTTACACAAATCACCATCAGGCCATTGTTGGTTTAAAATGTTCTGTTTATACCTTTTGTAGTTGAATTGTTATTTGTCCAATAACAAAGATCTAAATCTAAGTCAAAGAATTCGTCTTCCTCCCTTTCTTTTCATACTCTCCGTTCATTCCCTGGCCTCTCTCCTGAGCTGTTTCCATCCGAGCGTTCAGTGTGTTTTTGACAGTGTTTATCACATTTGTCTGATCTCAGCGCTGATGAAGTGTGGAGTGGATGAGAGAAGTGCTCCTACAGGGGATTACTTCTCACTGTGTTTAGCCAACAAGTTTAAACAGGATATTGCCTTAAGATCTGTGCCAAGTATGAGTTTCACGAATAAACAGAAATCAACCCAGTGTAGATAGATGAATTACAGCACATTGTCTGTTGTACTTTAAATGGCTCACCTTAGACCCAGTTGCAAATGTTGGCCTATTTGTGTGTTGCTTACAAAAATAGCTGATATCAGGTATTTCATGTTTATGATTGCTTCCTGTTTGTTGCACCCATGTCCCATGTGTATGGGGCTGCACCTAATGATTATTTATCAATTTGTCTAATCAGCAGTCCAAAACCCAAAAAAAGATATTTTTGCATGATTATTTGCGGATATGGGCTTCTTTCCCCGCACCGGAGTCTGCATCTGAAAACGCTACGCTTGGGGTCCATTTGGAGGGCTGGATGACCACTACCCCTCGATCCCCCAAAGGAACGGGACACCCTACCTAGCACGCAAAATGGAGGGGTAGGGCCAAGTAGTAGCGCCAAGGGAGGAATTGGGATTGGGCTTGTATTTCTCCAAAGGTGAACTGAGCTTCCTGTGGAGGATCACATAGTATATACGGTACAGACTTCTTGCATAGCCTGCTGTATATAGTCCACCAGCATATCCTTTCCTCTAAAAGAGGCTATGACACCAAACTGGTTCATGTTAGGGAACAAGCAGCGCAGCCTCATCGCCTCAGTGCTGCCATCGCAGGAGCGCAGAGAGCTGTGAAGCCCCAGGGCCTCGTTGACACCTCTAAAGGTTTCAGCTGGTTTTTAGTGGTGTTAAGCCCTAGCTGATTAAAGAAGCATCTAACTAGGAATTACAACTATGAGTCACACTGCGGGGGTGGAAAGACTTAGAGCAGAGGAGTTCAGCTACAGTCTTTTTGGTGTGATCTCTTTTCTGCCAATTGTTAGCAATGGAAAAGGAGCAGCATCAGTCAAAAGAAATCTAATGTTACCTCTGCAGCTGAAAGGCCTCTGATTACTGCTATGCTCTAGCAGTAGACAGTGATATTTTTTTATTAATCCTGAGCATTTACAACACACATATTGAGTGCATCGCATGGTGTAAGTGATCCAGCCAGGGGCACAAGCCAGCCTTTTTCCATCCCAGTTGTCCTGTTTCCGTCTCAGTTGCGCCTCTGTGAGCAACAGCGAGTAGACACCTTTGAAGGGAAATGTAATGATGCCAGAGTGTTGTATCGCCTCATTGTCCCATCTGTTCCAGCAACCGAGAAGCTGCCTCTCAAAATGAATGGGCCTCAGAGAGACTGAGAGCATGGAAGGAGAAGGAATGGGTGGGCAATGGTTCAAAGGCTAATGTAAGAGAATCTGAGCTCAAGTCTTAGCAATGAGGAGACTTGAAGGAGACATCAAGAGAAACAAAAAATATTTTCCTAATAAGTAACAGTGCTCTGGAAGTGTTGTTGCTAAACACAAGAGTTAGACACGGAATAGACAAAAGTTAAAAGGAGTTAAAGACAAAGGCATGTGTATCTGGTATCAGGTCTACAGTAAGGAGGAAGAGAGAGAGGCTCTTTGTGCCACGACAAAAACAATGGCCCTCTCTTAGTTCCTCATCAGTCTATGAAACCCCCCACCCAACTTCTAATCTGTGTGACTAATAACATGATGCCAGATGCCCAGCTGTTGTGTTTATGAAACCGCGCAGTAATTGCAATGCGTATTGCAGAGGGCCTGTTCCTGTCAGAGGGACTGTTCATTGTACCAGACATGCCAGGATAATTCAAACAGCTGGTTAATATTGAATATCCTCTAATGTTCCTCTGCTTTTGTTTTTATGTCTTTCTCTATTTCTCCATCAATCATCCATCCCCCTCTCTTTTTTTGTTTGCTTCTCGTGGAGGCTGGCATGCAGCTAGTGTAAACGAGGCAGATGTGGACGGCTCTGGAAATGGTGAGTTGCACTTTCCTTCAATAGTCAAGAGATGATTTACAGAGTAGAACACATGTTTAATTCAAGCGCACCTTCTTCTCTGCAGTCTTCTCCTTCCCCTCCCTGCCCAACGATGAGAGTCTAATAGGTGTCAGTAAGCCCCTTCCCAAGCAGCTGTGGGAGGCCAAGAAGGTGAGACTGTTTACTTCTTACATCAATGCCTGGTTGATGATGATGATGTTTGACATATGGTAACTCCTTATGGAAGCAGATCATCATCTGTAAATCTCACATCTGGGTGCATTGTTGCCATGCTGACGATGACACTCCAAAATAATGACTCTAATGGTGGGATCAGACTGCACAACATTTATGTATTTTGAGAATGGTCTTGGCAGAGACATGCCAGACTACACGTTGAACCAGTCTTTCCTGCGTGGCTGCATATAGGTGATCATGCAGGATGGGCCAGAAATTAATTACTGGGATCAGGAATGTCAACAACCACAGCAACAGAGAATGAACAACAAATTTTAATGCCTGATGCTCATTTTCGTTCCTGACAATCAATATTACACACATTACTTTTCTTTGCTCACCCAATCCTGGAAGGAGGCAGGTTTTTGCTAATGTGGAACACTTTGTAGTGAGGTGTTTTCAGACCGGAGGAACCTTTTTTCATAGTTCTAACAACAGGAACCTTGAGTGACGTAAGTGTACGTTGATTGGTCGAACACACGAGCCAATGCAGCACCAGCAACCGCCATCTTTAAAAAAAAAACCTGTGTAACAGTTCGTAACGGTAGCCTTAAAAAATGGACCAAAACACAGACAAATCCAGTCCAGGCTTTATTGAGCATATATGTGGCAGGTGAACTACAACGTGATTTTGCAAAAAATAAAAATCTTGTGTGTGACGTTGCTATACCAACCGCCAGCTGGCTCACGTCATTTCAATGTTCTTATTGGTGGTGCAAATGCAAACAGAAGAAAAGCCCTTGAAGGTATGTAGTTCAGGGAGTCCCCAAAACTGTTTGGTCCGAAAACGCCTGTGGATTTTAGGTGATTTGAGGCTTAATACAGAGAGGAATACACTGATCTGATACGCAGGACCACATTAAATACAGTTTCTTTTTTTGTCAATGACATAATAACAATTCAGTGTTTCCATTACAACATATGTACATTCATTCAGTCACGGCATGCTGCTGACTCACATTTTTATGCCACAGCAATCACTGGCCTTGTGTCTTCTTTTTACCCATTCTGTCCTAATGTCGTAATATATTTTGTGCTGGATGGCCGAATAGCAATCTACAGTATGTTATCAACCTGGAGGTGATAATCTGAAGATCTAAATGCAGTGTCGGAGTGTTATTATCTGGTTGAGGCAAATAATTGAAATTTTTGTGTTTCTGTTTCAGGTCCAGTCTCTGGCATCAAGGCCTAAATCATGTGAAGTGCCTGGAATCAAGTAAGTGAGGACAGAAGCACAGGGTCAACATGTACTTTCTGCTTATTTGTATTTAAACTATTTAAAAAAAAATGTGTTCCCCCGCTCATCAACAGAAACAATAAAGTCCTAGAAATGAAATGCCACACATTCGCGCCTCGTCAAACAGGATGTCTGTTTTCCTCTTTACACCTCTAACCCTTTTAAAGGAACAGAGTTATTACTTCCATGGGCATTGTTTAACAATAGTTTGCCGAGATTATTGTCTTCCCACTGCAAATGTCATGATTTAGAAACAAACAGATGTCTCCATTTTTACTAGCTTTGCAGCAGTTGTCCTTTACCATGTTTAGATGTTTAGAAAGATGTCTCCATGTCTAATGTGGAAATAAATGATTGATGAAGAGAGACAGAACATTATGGCCTGTGCAGCCAGCACTAAGTTGCTTTGGCCTCTTTATTTCATGCTGTCTCTTTTTCTGAAAGAGAGAGAGACATGCTTTGTATGTTTGTGGAGGCAAGCATTTGTTCATTGTTTTGTGTTGTGCCAGTTTGTGTGTGTATTTGTGTGGGGACAGACAACAATGAGTCACTGTTGCTGCTCATATGCTGTTAATGCAGCATAAAAAAATGGAGGAAAAAATGGAAATTAGAGAAATAATAGAGGAAATGGAGTGGGTGTAAAAAAAAAAATAAATAAATAAAAAAAAAGAGGCTAGAACAAGTGGACTGGAGTCAAATAAACATCCTGTGAATTTGAAATGGCAATGGCAGCACATTTAATGACCTTGCCTTTAATTATGCTCAATATTTACATGACTTAAAATGGATCAGTGTTCCTGATGAGTCAAACAAGTTTTCTATGTACCTTCGCCACAGTATATTCCCATCTCCGGAGCAGAACCCCGGTCTGTCCCACTACCAGGGCTTGTTAAATACCGGCGGCTCCCTGCCTGACCTCAGCAACCTGCACTTCCCATCACCCCTATCCACCCCGCTGGACCCTGAGGACAATGGAGGGTACCCCAACCTCAGTGGGGGCAGCAGCACAGGAAACCTGCCAGCCGCCATGATGCACCTAGGCATCGGCAACTCACAGGGTGGGTGGAGCACAGCTTTGTGTTTGTGTGTTTGTACGGATTCTACCTGTATGTGTGCGTGGTTGCCACCCTTTTTCACATGTGACTCTTTAAACAAAGCAGTGTCTACTTGTGACTTCTTCCAGGTTGATTTACAGGTTTGTTTTGTTTGTTTTATTTTCTATAATTATTAGAGGTAATATTCACAGGTAAAAAGCAAAGATTAAAGGAGAGCATGAAAAATTAGCATATTTTTTGTAGCAGAAATATGTTTATCTGCTTTCTTATCCTGTTAGCCATTTTTAGATCCCCTAGATCTATCTTACGACCTCTTGGGAGGGGTCCTGACCCCAAAGTTGGGAACCTTTGGCTTAGGGTATATGATGTGATGCTAAATAAGCCTTGATATTTTAACTCATCTAGTCAGTCCTTAGTTCTTGGTCTAAAAAACTGGAACAGAGTATCAAAGAATCATTTCAAAAGTTCACAGAACCAGAACTAAAAGTAGAGGAGGATTGGCAGCCTATGTTTGAACACTGCTACAAATTTGTTGGATGGGCACATAAATACTAGTCATTCCTACATCTTTTGGTCATGTGAAAAAATGGAACATATTTTGGGAGAATATATGTTTAAGCCTTAAAATGTAACTCCACCCTCAAATTCAGCTAGAACCCTCTCTGCCAGCATATTTAAAAAATGCAACAGAGGAGTGATGGAACAACAATATTAACACCAGCATTGATGTCTTTCATCACAGTACAGTCATATCATTTAGTTTACAGCTCAAAAAGACGTGTTTAAGTGTGCAGTACCTGTTTAAAGACATTTTAGGTTATGAGGTTGCTAAGGACAGCAAGATATTGGATGGATGGATGGATAGATAGATAGATAGATAGATGTACTTTATTGATCCCATGAGGGAAATTGTTTTGTTACAGCAGCAGCACAATCAACAATACAATAAGAATAACCATAGAAAAATAAAAAGCACAATTGCAGATCTGCAGAATATCAATAGAGAAGAAATAAAAAATCTAAATATAAAATAAAGAGCAGAATTGCAGATCTGCAGAACAAGACTCTGAATACAATAATAAGAGGAAATAAAAGTAAAAGAAAATATATAAGAAAAGAGTAATAAGAACAGGTGTGCAAAATAGCAGTGAATAATATAAAATATATGTATGATATAAACCGTATGTACAGATGATAGTGCAACAGTGTGTTCACCTGTCACACAGAGGTGAGCTATTGTACAGAGGTATGGTGAAAGGTAGGAATGATTTCCTAAAATGTTCTTTACGACAGCGGAGCTGAAGGAGTCTGTTGGAAAATTAGCTCAGCTGTCTTGTGTAGTGTGTCATGGAGTGGGTAGGATGGATTGTCCATGATGGAGAGCAGCTTGTTCAGTGACCTCCTGCTCCTCACTGACTCAAAGGTCTCCAGGTTTTGTCCAGTGATAGTGCTAGATGATAGATCCAGCCTTGTGAATGAGTTTACTGATCCTGCTGGCATCTCTGGCACTGATGCTGCTCCCCCAGCAGACCACAGCACAGTAGATGATCACAGACTGGTAGAAG
Organism: Maccullochella peelii; assembly: GCA_002120245.1. Lineage (NCBI taxonomy): Eukaryota > Metazoa > Chordata > Actinopteri > Centrarchiformes > Percichthyidae > Maccullochella > Maccullochella peelii. The sequence continues at coordinate 12,355 of LKNJ01007638.1, read as the reverse complement.
ATCTCCGGCATCTTGTTGCATGCATTGAAAGATTTGAGCTTCCTCAGAAAATAGTCTGCTCATCCCCTTCTTGTACACAGCGTCGGTGTGGGTCCTCCAGTCCAGGCTGTTGTTCAAGTGGACACCCAACTACTTGTAGTGCTCAGTTCCAACCTCCTCACCCATGATGTTTATGGGCTTGGTTGAAGTTGTCGTCCTCCTAAAATCGACCACCATCTCCTTGGTCTTGTTGACATTTAGNGTTGTCCACCAGTTCCCTGTACTCAGCCTCCTGCCCATCTCTAATACACCCCACCACCGCAGAGTCAACAGAGAACTTCTGCAGGTGGCATGATTCAGAGTTATACTGGAAGTCTGAGGTGTACAGAGTAAACAGGAATGGAGACAGGACAGTCCCCTGTGGAGCTCCTGTGTTACTAAGCACCACATCAGACAGGGAGTACCCCAGCCGCACAAACTGGGGCCTATCTGACAGATAGTCAGTGATCCAGGAGACCGTGGACGTGCGGACACCCATCCTGAGCAGCTTTTCACTCAGTAGAAGTGGTTGGATGGTATTAAAGGCACTGGAAAAATCAAAAAACATGATTCTCACAGTCATCCCACTACCATCCAGGTGAGAGTGAGCGCGCTGTAGCAGGTAGATGACAGCATCGTCCACACCCACATAAGGCTGATAAGCAAACTGAAGAGGGTCTAGAGCAGGTTTCACCTGTGGTCCAAGGTGGGCTAGAACCAGTTTCTCCAGTACCTTCATGACATGTGACGTCAGGACAACTGGTCTGAAGTCATTGAGGCCAGATAGGGGGTGGTTTTCTTAGGTACTGGTACTAAACAAGATGTTTTCCATAGCACCGGTATCTTTTCCTGCACCAGACTCAGGTTGAAGATGTGTTGCAGGTTACCAGACAGTTGAGTAGCACAGGACTATAGGACCCTCGGACTGATACGATCAGGACCTGCAGCCTTGCCTTGGTGAAGTCTCTCCAGCTGTCTCCTAACCTGGCCGATCGTCACAGTCATGCGGGGGGGCGTGGTCATCCCAGTGGAGGTTGGAGTTGGGGGGTTGCAATCAGGGATGCTCAGCAAGGGGAGGGTGGGGGCAAAGCAGAGGTTGACTCGGTGTCTGAGGGGGTGTGAAGACTGGTCCAGTGTGGGAAGGTCCTGTGCTGAACCTGTTGAAGAACACATTCAGCTCGTTGGCTCTGTCCAGGCTGCCCCCCTGCTGACGGTCTTTGATGTTGAAGCCTGTAATCTGCTTCATGCCCATCCACATGTCCCTGATGTTATTTTGCTGGAGTTTATTCTCCAGCTTCTGTCTGTAGGAGTCCCTGCACTCCCTCAGTGCCACCTTCAGGTCACGCTGTACCCTTTTGTATCACATATTGTATCTTAGATTGATAACAGAAGTAGTATTAAGAAGCGACATGTATTTGTAAAATTATCCTGGTTGCCTGCAAACAAACAATAACTGAAAACTGTCACTGTGAATTATATCTGAAGGACTGTATGAACATACAGTACAGACAGTAGAGGAAGACAAAAAAACTACAAAACCAACCAAAAATTGCAAACGGTGTCAATTATTGCAGTGTGCTGTGAGTTAGAATTATTTATAATCCAGTTCACCAGGTTTCAGTGTGGAGCCAAAGCTCAGAATGCTCACCTCACTAATATGAAGTTCACTCTCCTCTGGCTGTCTTTACAGAGTTTTTTTTCCCCTCCGTTTCTTTGCCTTTTTTTTTTTTTTGGTTGTTGGATTTTTTGCAAAAACTGTGGCATACTGGAAATGAGTGAGACACATGATTTTTTGATGAATGCCTTTCTCTGCTTTGGTTCTGTCACAAGAATTTGTCTTCTTGAGGAATTTAATCATATCTGCCATCCAGTGTATTATCTGAATTTACGTAGTCATTGAACATGTGCCCTTTCTGACTGTCAAGACTGTTAAGTCTGTGTATGTCAGTGGAAGTGAGTCATCATCTGTGGGTATTCTAGTCTCTGTAACTTTAATGATCGTAAGGTCTGTTCCAGCTTTAGACTTAAAGTTGGGAACTGCAGTGTTTTGAGCCGGTTCCAGGTTCTTCCTCTGCCAGCTCTCCATACATTATGGATAGCTCATTGAATGATCTCTCTGTCTCTAACTTCCTCACTATGAACTCCTGATCTGATCACACCCTCTCAGTCTTTCCTCCCTGTATTCTGTGAGTGTATGTGTGGCAGGGCTCTCACATTGAACACAGTTCAGCTTGGCCGAGCACCAAAGTGACAGAGGAACTTTAACCCTGTTTTGGCTCTCTACAATCAGCTCTTTTCTTTCCCCTCTGTCTTCTCATTTTCCTTTTCTCTGCCCTCCATCTTTCTCTCGATCCCCAGTCACACAATACACTCTAGTGTTTTGGGTCGGGGGCTGGAAGAGGATGCTGGAAAAACGAGTACACACTACATTACAACTTGGTTTCTAAGGGCTGATATGTGCTCTGGATTCCGAGCTGCTTATTAGTTTCATTCTAATTCATCCATTTACACTCTGATGCTTTTTGAATCTATCCCATTTCTCATTGTCTTCACTGTCCCTGCAGGTCTTTCCTCCTCTCTGAGCAATCCCTCAATTCAGGCATCCCTCAACAACTGCCAACTGCAGTCGTCGCTCAGCAATCCCTCCATCAACTCCTCCCTGCGTCTGTCCAACAACTCCCCCCGGCGACGGCCCGCTCCCATCAGCCCCCTCACCCTGTCTCCTGGCACCGAGCAGCGCAGGGGTCTGGCCAAGCAGCTGTCTCCCACCATGTCCCCCTCGCTGTCCCCAATCACACAGGTACACACACCGAAGGTTTCACATTCCCCTGATAACGAGGGATTTTGTAGTAAACTAGAATAACAATAAAACCTAGTCGTGTATCTATACAACTGAATAGTATGAGAAACATTAGTAGTTTTTGTATACCGTTTGTGTAGATTAACAAAAATAAATTCACAGCTATTTATTTGTTGGGGCCCTGGCGTCTCCAGTGTCATTGCAGTTTATAAACTGAGAACCAATGCTGTCAAAAATACTAAAACGAGCTAAAATAGAAAATCTAATAAATTGTTTTTACCCCTTCTCTGATAGGGGAAGGGTAGTAATGACACTGCAATCAGAATAAATAAATTTCACGTCCCAGCCCTTCGTTTAGCTCGTAGTCAGTCTTTAGTGACTCCTGCTGGCTTTCTCCGTCCTGTGTAGGGAGTTGCTTTGGATACCAGCAACATGCCAAGGGAGCCACCCCCACCCTATCCACTCTACCAACAATCGCAGCATGCAGTGGACCAGGGCAGACAACGCCAACAGCAACACCAGCAGCAGCAGCCTGTTTCCCCCCTTCAGAGCATCCCAATGGATTTCAACACGAGCCAAGTAAGTGCCATGAAGAGCGTCTTTGTCAGGGTGTGTGCACATGAACAGCAGACTGACAGGTGAACACACACACACACACACACACACACACACACACAATCATATTTTGTGAACGAGTGTTTGTGGTGTTCTGTGTGTGTGCATGGTTGATGTCCATAACTTGTTTTTGTCTCCCTGCAGGGCAGAAATTAGTGTGGGAGATTAGATTCAACGTTGAAATCTTTTTAACCCACACGAAGTTCAGCAGTCACATTTACTGTGTAGTTTGTTTCTCCTGCTAAACAGGCCTCCACAACAGATACAAATAATCATTAGTCGTTTTTTTCAATTAATTGATTATTTGTTTAGTCTATAAAATATCATACAATTGTGAAAAATGTCCATCATTTCCATTGTCCAAGGTTTTCAAATTTCTAGTTTTGTACCGACCAACAGTCCAAAACCTAAAGATATTCAGTTCACAATTGTATAAAACAGATAAATCCAGCAAATCCTCACATTGGAGAAGCTGGAACCAATAATGGATGATTTAAACAGTTAATCGATTCTCATCATTTTGTGCACATCCTGCACAAAGTGTACAGCTCTTCATTTTCATAAAACATATATTGTACAGTTATTTCTTATTTCATATTTTTATTGCAAAATTTTCCATTTTATATTTGTATTCTTGACTTGCTTTTTATTTGCATGTATTTATATTTTATATTAATTTTCTCTACTATGCTTTTTTATGCATATTTATGCACATTTATGCATTATCCAAAGCAAATTCCTTGTATGTGAAATCCTACTGCAATAAATCTGATTTTGCTGAATAATTTTCTGCGGATCGACTAATCAACTAATCATTGACAGTTACATTTATATTATTGCCTAACCACGACTAAGCCTGGTCTGCTCCAACTCAATGAACTACTGATAAAAATGTAGATCATAGTTGATCTTAGAAACAAGAAAACTTGCAGGCCATTTGCTTTCTTCTAAAATTTGAAAAACAGTGTGATGTTTTTGGGACTCTTTTCTTCCCTGACAGCACAACAACATGGCGACACTCTTCAACGACCCCTTCATGGAGCCACAGTTCTCCAATCGCCAGAGCAAGACTCTCCCCTATCAGGTACAGGTTGACACACACACAGACAACAGCATATACACGTTTAAGCACAAAGCAGTGTGTATCTTCAGTCAGAATTCATCTCTGAAGAGACATTTCAACCAGTAAGGTCAGGTTGTTAAGGAAAAAGACCTGTCGGCTGGTTTCTTCTCTCTGTAGTCCTCACCGTAGCATTTCTTTAAAGGTAGGGTAGGCAGTATTTTTTTGGCATCGTTGCGTTCGTATTGGCTGAGCTACAAATGCAGATGTGCGTGCACATCCCTTCAGAGGTGAAAGCCTGATTCAATGGTGGAAAATCCTGCTGAAAATCCTGGAACTTGTGAAGAATTTCCAACACCTCCTTTGCCTACAGCGGCGTATAGTATAAAACAACACGTCCCGGTTCCACACGGAGCTTCGGGCTCATTATGTTCGATGCCATGCCGCTCGTATGGACGTGGCAAAGAGGCATGATGACAAACAGTGGGGAATAACTTTTGAGGGGGGACAGTGGCATGTGTGTGGTGTACTAGCCTCTCATCCCGCTGCTGGACAGTGTTGCAGCTGCCTCTGAAGCCTGGGGCGCTCTGCTCTGCGGCCGCGAAGAGCTGGAGAGGAGACAAGTCGCAGCGAGAGTGACCGGGGTATCAGTGAGGCTCACGCCATGCAGAGTGAGCCCTACGAGGGATAAGGTTTCGCAGGGGAACCGATTCCTTCTTCTACCGGGTTTGGTGGGAGGGGCATAGGGGAGTGATACGAGGCAGCAGAGAGAGACACGGAAGGTTTTTCCATAGGTGCACAGATTTGCCTACCCCAGCTTTAATGTGTTGCCCAACAGATGCTGGAAATGTGGATGGAAAGAATGTTTAATATTTGTAATCGGACAATTATTTCAAACTGAACATGTAATGGGAAAATCACTGCTGCAAATTGAACCCTGACTCAAAGCAGAATCTAGTTGTTACACAGATGTGAATCTTTTGCACAAACAAGTTAAAACAACATAATTTCTTTAATCTTTAGCTGAGGAATTAGGATTTTTTTGCAGTTTTACAAGACATGTCTCTGTGGTATCAGTACATCACTCCGCTGAACATGGAGTGATGTTTTTTGCCCTGCAAAAGGTCAGTTTATCAGCAGGATGTATCCAACTCTTATGAATGGATTTTCATGAAATCTGGCCCGCACAATGGCTAGTAATTCAGTTTCTGTCAGACCACAGAGCTGAACAGAATGTGTCATTGTCATCTGTTGTAGTGTTAAATATGCACTGTAAAACATGTGAAGACATCGCATGGAATTAGGCTGCCAGGGTGAACACAACAACTCAGCTCACCGATTCGCACTTTCTTTTGTTTGCCATTTTCTCTCCACCATCTGCCGACTAGTTGGACCAGTTCACTCTGTTGGAGAACGCCATGAGCTCCACGGCGGGGGGTTCTTGCTTCGACCCTTCTTCCTCTTCCTCCTTGCTCTATTACTCCCAGGCCTCCCTCTCAGGGCTGGGTGGCAGCCATGGCAACCTTCAGGACCCAATGCACATGAGGTCCAACATGCTGTACTCCAACTGCAGCGGAGGACTGCCCAACATTATACTCACTGGTAAGTCTTACAGTCGCTTGGTTGTTTTGGTGTCCATCACAGGCCACCATGGGTGCATCCTGGGCAAGAGGAATTCAGTGTTTGTTCGTTTTGTTGTGTTTTTTAACAGAAAACAACTGCATATATAATATACTTTAACTCCCAGTGGGAAGAATTATTTGTTTGCATATTTAAAGCTGCATTCATTGATTTTTAGCCACTAGAGGGCAGAAAAAAAGCTGACAGACAAACAGCCCTGACATATTTTTGCCTTCAATTTTTGTTTGCCGTTTGGTGCTGGGCAGGTAGAGGTAAGTACAGTGGGTGTATCGGTTCTTGTTTATGAAAACGCCGCCTGCTGCTGAAAACAAGGCTAAGTGCTGACACTGAACCATTCAGTAAATGTCCCATAAAACCAAAACAACAAGGTAAAAGAGGCTAAAAAGTTCCATAAAGCTTCAGAGTTGGTGATAACTCTTTGTGGATTCATTACTATGAGTGACTCCATTCACATTATAGCAGTCATTTGATTCAAGAAATTAATGCAGCTTTTAATTAATGCAAACTATTTAGATTATGTAGCCTGACATCGCCTCTCGATTCTTCGATTTCCGAGGGGCGTTATCAGCGGGCGCAGACCATAATGCCTCTGGATGCAATTAGATAGACCTCCAACCAATCAGAGCAACCAAATGTGTGATGTAGCGCTGAGCGAATCCTGTCGGAAGTACAGCTAACACATCTTTCTTATCAACAGAAGCTTTAAGTGCAGTTGTTTGTTCTTCTTTAAAAAAAAAAAATACTGTCCAGATTGTTTAATACTGACACGATAGCAGATTCAGAATGTTCCACATCAGTGGCAGCCATCTTGGTTGTTTACGAAAATGCCTCAACGGCGCTCCTCTGTACTGTCTGTGCAGCTTGACATTTCTCACAGCGGCTCCGGCTTTGTTTTGGCTGCAAGTGCTGATATTTGGGTCAAACCATGGCTGAACAGATACTCCAGTTTAGTCTTAAAGGAAGGGGAGTGTCAGATGTATTTAAAAAAATTGCTGTGATGACTAATGGCAGTGAGACTGTTAACTGTAGCGAGAGGAAGTGTTTTCAGACTGGAGGAAACATTCACCCACCATCATCTGTTTCTCTCTCCCAGATGACTCCAACCCCAGTCTGTCAAAGGACATCAGCAGTGCACTCTCCACAGTGCCTGAATGTTTTGACTCAGAGGGAGGCTTCCCGTTGGAGGACGAGCTGCACATCGAGCCCCTCAGCCTGGACGGTCTGAGCATGCTCAGTGATCCCGACATGGTGCTGCCGGACCCATCTGTGGAGGATACTTTCCGCAGTGACAGACTCTGAACATAAAGAGCGTCACAGGCTTCAAGAAAAAGAACACACACACACGCATATGGATTTGCAGTGTATGGAGTGTACAAATCTGAATATGCATGCAGACAATCTCTATAGGGCCACTGTGCATGCATCCACTGCCACTAAGATTCATTAAATGTGAAAGAAACAGTGTGCACTGTCATGCACATACACTTTTTAAGGACACTTGTGAACAAACACTGTTTACACCTGCTTCATGCAAAGTTAAGTTAGTATTTCTCAGACATTGTTTTAAATGAGGTGGGTCGATGCAGTTTGGGGTTTAAAATCAGCACTGGGAGCAGGTCCAGGTCTGAGAGTCTGCACCTCCTCCAGACCGACCGCCTCTCCCCCTTGAACCAAAAAGACTCAGGCGGCCACGTAAGACGATCCGGCAAAGAGCCGAAAAACCTCACGCTTCTTTCTCTCGTCACCAGCTCACAGCCCCCCTGAAGCCATGGCAACCCTCATCACCATGGTTATACACCATGGCAACCCCATCACCATGCTGAAGAGCAGCAGAAATGCCAACACACAATTTTACTTTTCTTACAGCTCCAGTAAATGAGGGAATGGGAGCCCAGAGTTGTTGTGCAGTTATTGTCCACAGCTGGAGCGGTGAAACACCTGGCCCCGCCCACTTTTCTTCAAGTGAAGTAAAAACCAGCCGTGCCGTGGCTACTTCAGGCACCGTCATGGTAGAAATGAAGACTAGAGGGATTAGAGCTTTTGTTTTAAATGTATTTCTGTACATATGGTGTTGTATTAGTTTTGAGATGTTTGCCACAGTTCTATAAATAAATAAATCTATATAAACATATATATGTAAGCCTCAATTTCAATCTGATTAGAATGTATTTTCAAACTAGAAACAAAAAGGGCAAACTGTTTACAAAGATGAGATTTTAATAAGTAAATATTACTTAAGAGTATAGAGTTCTGAATTTCTAATTAAATAAAATTCTAAGAGAATAAATGCTATATTTTTCCTTGCCATTTGGATGAATATCTCCCCCTCTCACAGCACTGGGACAGCGTCAAAATTCATTTTAAAAAGGAACTTCACTTTTTTTGAGTTTTTGAAAAATACTTATGTACATTCATTGCATATGTTTTATTTTCCATTTTGTACTGACTTGTAATGGCGCTTGTACTGTACTTTAAATCTTGTGAATAAGGGCATGCGCTGTGCTACTGTGGATCGATTATGTCCTAAATATCTTTTTGCATCCAGCTTTCTGTCCTTGTGGTACGGCAGTACAGTAACCCCCAACCCCCATCCCCCCACCCCTCTGGCTGAACAGTCAAAGTGACTCATTGAGAGAGCAGACTGTAAGCATGTGGACATCGGACATCATGTAACATTGCACTTAACCTCTTTTGCACTAATTGGTTCACAGTGTGTAGACTGATATTTTAACACCTGGTAAGAATGTTATTATTTTTTACCTGATAACCCAAAGAAGTTGAATGAAGCCATTACTAAGAAAAGTGAGACCTTATGTGACTAAAGAAACATATATTTAAACATATATAGTCACACATAACATCAGCAACAGGTGTTTAATTTTGATATGATGTGAAAAAATTTATGACATTTTATTTTCTGGGCTTTGGTCCTATAATGATGTTTTTGTAAAGAGCTCATATTTACAGGTGATTATGTAATAACTCGGCCATTTAGGGCATTGAGTGCCCCCTAGTGTCTGTTTTAATAAAGTCAAAGCTATTTTTAATATTGCTTCTGAAAAGCAAATTTTTCTTACTTTGCTCCTTTTTAGCTATGCAACTTTTTTCAAGTAAGTGGAACCTGTTGAACAGGTGCAACTTGTACATTATACAGTGTAATGTGGCTTGCAGGTTTCATTTTGTTATGTTCACATAATGTTGGGGTATTACATTTGCTAGAAATCACACAATATTACATATGTCCAGTGTCCACAGTGTGTGTCTCAGTCAATTAGATGAGTGTCTGCTGCCTGACTTACTGATCAACCGTCAGAGAACAAGAGCTTTTGTAGTGAATGGTTTTAAAGGAACTCGTGCAACATTTTGGATTTCAGGCAAAATGGTGCATGGCACTGTTTGTGTTTCTGTTTGTTTTTTTTACTTTTCAGTCAGACGCTGTCGTACCTGCACTGTGTGGCCTGCGGGTTCTTTCTGAGTGTGTGGAAGAGAGATTCAGTGTGATTATTTGTCAAATACAAAATGAAGAGGGGTGTTGGGGTTATCATGAGGTTGTTTTCTAAGAGTTTATATTCGATTTCAGCTATTATACATTTTTACCTGCTCTCTTGGTAACTCTGTAAGACAGTGGGTGAGTGATGGAGCCACTTTGCAGTTAAATTTCTTGTTTCTAATGTTTTGTTTTGTCTGTTCCTCCCGTTGTCCCGGCCTGTTTCCTGCTGTCTAAACGCCTGCCTTCTGCTGCCTTACTTTGTTGTATTTTATCTTTTCATATTCCAGCAGTAACCAGTATCAGCTAGCAAACTTCCCTTTAGCTTAGTTTGGTACTAACTGCCCATTTTTCTTTTCTGTCTCACTGTTTTATTTGTTTTTTTGTTTTTTTTTTGGTGTCTTACTTTTTTAGTTGCATATTAAAATGTACAGTTCTGTTATTTAAAGAATGTCTTGTCCACTAGTGTTACTACTCTTTTTTTTTTGTAATGTAATTTGAGTTTGTTTTCCCCCAAGATATAGCATTTTCTTGGTTTGTAACGTATGTTATCGTGCTTATCTTTCTGATTTAATATAAACAATAAAACTCTATACTGTGTATTAAGTCTAAAGGGTCTGTTGTCTTAAAATGTCACAGGGTGTGGATGTTGTTCCTGCCAGTAGATGGCAGCAGTGTGGTGCATTCACATCACGAACAGACCATCCATGTGGAAAAAATCTAAAAATACTAATTATTTTTAAAACAAAGGTACTTTGCTTTTTTTATTTTCCTTTTTGGTGAGAAGCTCTTAGAGCAGCGCTGTAATCCTTGTCTGTTTTGGTTTCATTGATTAGACAGACAACTGCTTTATTTTTTAACAAGCTAAAGACCATCAGTTTAGGAAGAGCCTCTGAATTATATGAAACACATGAAATAATCTTAATAATAATACATTTGTAGACTAAACTACATCAATCTTTAAAAACATTTTATTTTGCTTTTAAAATGTAGATTTTTACATTTCAAGACGGCTTGTTGGTACAGTTCATGTATCAGTTCCTAAAAGACATTTTGGAGAAATAGCTGGACTTTCTGTAGAAAATTCCCTTCCCAAAGTTATGTCTTTTTGCTTCCTCTTAAGTGAAACATCACTGACCCCAATCCTGATTTTATACAAAGTAGACACGTGTTGTTTTTCTTGGTATTCCAGCTGTGTCCAGCTCATCAAAGGCCACCAGAAAGTCCTTTCAGGTGAAATTGATGGCAGTAATAACTTTGCCAAGATCCAAATTGGAGTCAGATGGTAACAATTTGAAGATGGTTTCTACCTCCCGACCAGCCTGCAGAGACGATCAACTGTGGGATTAAATGATGGGGGAATAAATTCGACATTGTTTTATGCCGAAGTGCATTTTGTCCTCCATAATCGTGTTAAGACTGGATCTCTTTACGGCAAGTACGCACAGGAAAAAACAATAACAGCAACCAAAAACTGTTTCAATGTATATTTTTTTGCATGTGAGAATTATTTCAAGAGACTTGAATGTGAACCTTTCCTTAAACTATGTTTGGTCAATTTTTACCAAGAAATTTTGACCGTCAAATCAGTGGTTCTCAATTGTTTAACACTAGATTTATAAATCTGACATTTGGTGCCCAGCTGGTAGGAATTGCAGTCCATACGTTCTCACACATACACACAAACAGTATATACATAGGAGCGTGTGAGGACTGTATAGTCTGGCAGATGGATTGTGTGGGCTCCTGGAAATCAGCCAAACCTCATAAAGATGCACTCTGGGAGTGAGTTCCCAAAACAACACAGACACAGATCGAGGGAGCTGAGCAGATAATCACAGTCATCAGTCAGAGAGCTGGAGTTGGTCCACAGAGTGAGTCTGGGCAGGTCAGGATGCCAGCCTGAAATTCCTCTGAGGATGATGTTAGTGTGTGTGTGTGTGTGTGTGTGTGTGTGTGTGTGTGTGTACCGTCCAGCTGGTGGGAACCTGAAGGAGCACTGAACTGAGCTGCTGGCTAAAAGTAATTAATGAAGTCTGTTAAGCCACTGACATGCTAACTGTGTAGCAGGAAACTGCTTTTATTCCATTTAACTTTAAGTCTGTTAAGACCAAATTCTGATTCGGAGTGATGACCTCTTCATACAAAATTTGGGATATAAGGATATAATCACTCCTAAATTGAGTGACAGGTCTTTAAATACACAGATGAAAACAAGAGAACATCAATAAATCTAAGTTATCTGAACTTAAAGTGACAATAGACAACTTTTTTGCTTTAACTTATCATTATGTTATATTAGTAAATGATGATTGTACAATATAATGGCTATAAAATAATCAGAATCAGAATCGGGTTTAATGCCAAGTAGGTTTTCACATACAAGGAATTTGCTTTGGTGAATTGGTGCATAAATAAGTAAGTAGAGAAAAATAGAATATGTAGAGATATATAAAGATAGTAAAATAGTATTATTTTTTTATAGTAAAATAAAATAAGCTAAAATTTGAAAGAGAACAAACAACTGTACAATAATATAAATAACATAAATATGAAGAACTGAAATGTGCAAAAGTTTACAGTTTACAGTATAAAGTGTGTCTTGGGGCTTACATTAATATAACATGTAGTGCCCTTGGGAGGGGGGGGTTATGTGGGTATTGGAGTCCGAGTCACGGGGGGGTCCTGGGCCTTGTTAATGAGGCCAGCTGCAGACGGGAAGAAACTGTTCTTG
>LKNJ01007637.1:0-11725 GCA_002120245.1 Maccullochella peelii | reverse complement strand
AAGTGTCCTGATTTGTGCAGCTTTAAAGTCCTGATTTTGTTGATTATTGAAGGCAAAGTTCTGGGGTCTCAATCCTACTTGACAATATATAAAGACAAATAATTCTTTTTCCTTTTGCTTTTGCTTTTCCCTTATGTTTCCTTCCCTGATTCAAACAAACCATTCACACTGCATCGTGTCTACTTCCTATTGTCCATGCTAAAAATGTCAAGATTCGTCATGTCCCTGCCCTCTCCAGCTTCTTGTTGTCTGTTTCCCTCTCCTTTTTTGATTGTTCTTTTCTCCTCCTATGTATCTGTCCCCGCCTGTCTCTGTTCGTATGGCTGTCGGAAGGCGTGGCCTCATTCTCTACCACCTGCTCGAGAGCTTCAGCCTCCTCACCTGGAACCTATCTACTCATCAGCCCACAGTATTTCTTCTTCATCCACTCGTCGCCAGATCATTGCTTCTCACCACTGGGTAGAAAGCTCCTTGGCCACAGCATCAAGCTACTAGAGTCTGTCTCTTGTTTGATCCGACCTCTAACTTTTGTCTCTTGTTCCTCAGGTCCACATTCACCACCTGTTCCCTTCCAACTCCTGCCATCTCGGATCCCCAGTTTTCTCCACAGCCTTGAGACGGTGTTGGCCAAATTTGAAGTCGATCCAATTAAATCTGTAGGAGGAGATAGATTTCATAGAGAGGCAAAACATTACAAAAATTGCTTAAAAATTCATGTGAAATTTAAAATGGCTGACTTCCTGTTTGGTATACAGTATGCCTCCAAGAGGCTTTTTTCTAAGTCTGGACAAGATACATACTCCTACCAAATTTGGTGCGTATACGACAAACCAAAAGGGGGGGGGGGGGGCATTTGTTTTGAAAACTGTAGGGGGCACTATTTTTTTAACCCCCCCACCCCATTCTCAGAACCAATATCAGATCAATATTTTCATCAAGCCTGACATGTATGCCAATTTTCAAGAGTTTTTGAGCATGCCTAGCACCTCAAATTTGCAGTCAAATGCGCGCAATTATCGTAATAATAATCCTTCGAAAAACAATAGGTCCTCTGCACTGAATTCTTCGGTGCTCAGGCCCTAATAAGGGAAAAGGAAAAAGAATTATTTGTCTTTATATATCCACATTTATTTATTTCTCTTTATATTTCCACATTTATTGTCTTATTCTTTCCCAGATTTATTCTTTTTTCTGGCACTCCTATGACTCCATAATCCTTTGTGTACGTAAATAAATAAAGACCATGCCTACCATAACAATCAGTAAAAGATTACTTCACCGATTTAGCATTACACTCCTGTAATATTGGCATTTTTTTTTAAAAAGGATCAAAATCGATGCAGCTGAACCAGAGATACAGTCATTTTTATTCCACATATTCTTTTTTTTAAAACCTGGTTCCTAGATTGGGGTGTGTTATGCTAGAAGTGGCTAATGTAGCCTCTAGCAGAGATGAGGAGCGAGCTACAGAGGTCTGGTAAGCTCACTTCTTTCTCCACATTCTTAGATTTTTTTTATTTTTAAACTTGTAGTCTTCAGGCCCAACCGACGCTGACTCAAATGACATCACTTGAGTCAATTTATCAGATTTCACACAGCTCCCTCTGGAGCCAAAAGGGCTTTACACAACTTCTTTTTTTATTTTATTTTTTTACACATGCAGTAGTACTTCTGAACACCTGTAAACATACTTTGTTGGCTAAACGTGACCACACACAGCACTCTACGTTTCGTCGAGTACAGATCAGTTCGTTACACATTAAAACGGTTATTTTCGCACTTCCATTGGCAAAAGTTGGATGGTACCAATAGAACCACTCCATTGCATCCCGTGTGCCTCTGTTGAGGTACCTAGCACACTGACCCTGGACTTAAAGGTGGAGCTATATACACTGTAGTCCGTTGACTGGTCCAGAAAAAGTAGCGTTTCCTAAACCCTTTTCTTGCTGCCTGCAGCCCTTCTCAAACAAAGCTCGTCTCCTGTGGAGTCTGGATCTGTGGTTGCGGCGCTGTGGAGTCTGGATCTGTAGTTGCGGGCCACCTGCTGCCCCCGTGTTCCTGCTCGGCAGCCGCTGCTGCTATTGTTGTTATTGGTCTTATTATTAGTATTACTATTATTATATTGCTATTAGTATTATTTGTATTAACATTAACACCATTATCACTACTGTTACTTTACATCTGTATGTAGAACTGAACTGCGCTGTTCTCTCTCTCTCTCTCTCTCTCTCAACCCAACCCAACCAGTCAAGGCAGATGATTGCTCACCCACAGCCTGGTTCTGCTTGAGGTTTCTGCTGTTAAGAGAGTTTTTCCTGGCCAATGTCGCCTAGTGCTGCTCATGGTGGGAATTGTTGGGTCTCCTTCATATAGAGCAGGTATAGACTGACTCTTTAAGTTTACAAAGTGCCCTGAGATAACTTTGTTATGATATATAAATAAAACTGAATTGTAATAACCACCACATACCGAGAAGAAAGAACACGAAACATTCAATGTCCTCTATTATGTTCTTGTGTTCCTTTTGTTTACTGTGTCGCGTTAGATATGATGTTACACTACTTTACGTGGTTGACATAGCTATTACCATCCGGTAACAACCCTACCTATGTTTAAGAGTACTGTCTGCGGTGGAAACACAAAACAGATCTAGGATTTAGGGTTTCAAGCGTACCACAGCGAAAGTGTTTGGTGGCAATGCTGCAGATGTGAAACCCGTTCTCATCCTGGATTTTGTTCACCGTCCATGCACCCCAACCACCTCCCAATGACTTTTGAGTACATAAACATAGCACTTCCTTTACTGGAAAAAATGTTGCCACTGAACGTAAGGCAGCAATTACGTTTCCACTAAAATGTATTTGGCATAACAGATTTGAAGTATATAAATCTAATTTCTAGGACAAAGGGTTAGCTGAGAGGAATAAAATACACGTGTTGTCACCCAGTGTATTAGTATTGCTCTGTGGACAGTGGAGTTCAATGGCTCGGGGGAAGAAGCAACATCAGTCTGTGACTACACAGGCAATACTATAATAGTAGGATAAATTCATCGTTGGTTTCCTTCTTCAGGGGATTTGTTCATAATAACAAAAACAGAAAATAACATCAGCCCTATCCTTTAAGTTCATCATTTTAAAAACATGGAAAAGTACATCATTTTTGATGACATTCATCCTTTAATATATTTATCTAAAATCCCTATGTAGCACCTTTAAAATCAAAGGATTCTGATGGCCTACGTTTTTGTTTGTAGAAAAACAAGACAATGCTGGTGACTGTTGGTGCACTCTACTGTATGCCCCACACTCTACCCATTCATTATGTGCCCTCAGTTATTATCAGTTGAGGGAGGGGGAGTGGGGTATAGGCATGCATTGTCTTTTGCCACAGTGTCTCTTCTGATATTACCACTTGGGGGCGCCAAAGTCATACATTTTCAAATCCTGCATTTAGTGGCTTTAATTATAGCTTCATTAAAAGATAAAATTGCCTTTAAATTTCTAATTTACATGAATTCTCCTTTTATATTAAGTTGAGCTCAAGTTCCTATTCTTATTTCAGAAATAAATATGCATAAGACATTAAAACCAGTGAATATTTAATGGCCAACCCAAACCCTTTCTTTGCATCTTCAGATCTTGTCCACTTCATGGATTTGTCAATATAGGCTTCTACATTACTTTCCATGGCTGTGAATGTTGGTACTGATACCGTTGTCAATTGTTTCAAGAATATAGAAATCAGCCTGCATTTCACAGACATACAGGTCCAAGTCAATCAACAATGTCCATTGACATCTTGTTGTTGAACTTAAAATCTTTCTTGCATTATCAATGATGGGCATCCTTTACCACACTAAGGTCTATCACATTAGCGTATTTTTTCTTCTTCTTCCCAGAGTGGGAGAAACGTTAGCATTCCGATGTCCCGCGTGAACACGACAGAAAACACCTGAAAAATAAAAAATGTGACTCAACCACGGGAAAGTACTGAAGTAAAGCCATTTGCAGTACAATCTCTCCTCAGCTGCTTGCAGAGTCTGTTCACAACAATAATGCAGGGCTTTGCTGTCATTTATTTGGATTATTTGGATGGATTTTGTAGTCCCTTGTAGCCAGCTGTCAGGGCCTGTCGTTCTTGTGGGAGTCACAAAACAGTATAGAATACCCAGCTTTGACTCCACTGTTAAATGGCATTATGTGCACAGAGCTATCCTATCTCCAACTTTCTTATTCTCCCTCACACACATTCTGTACACCTCTGCCCACACATTGCCATCTCACACCTTATGAGCTGTAGCTGTTTTGCATGATGCCTTTAACCAACCCTGGCTCCTAGATATTACGTTTATATACTATAAAAATGTTTTGCTAAATGTGTTGGGGCGGAAACATAATTGCTGCCTGTTTTTTTTCCACTCCACAATGATCTTGTGCCGCGCAAACATTTGAGTCCTGTAACAAACGCGCATGTGGTTAGGTTTATGCTACAAAAACATTTAGTCAAGGTTGGGGAAAGATGGTGGTTTTTGTTAAATAGAGAAAGTAAACAGGTTCTGTCTCGTACTTCAAGTCGATCTTTACAATATTTAACCAAGACCACCATCTTGTTCTAAACTAACCATGTACTTTGAGTTGCCCAAACAGAACCATAAAAACCTTAATACTGCTTTAGTTGCCATAATGTTGTAGGGGAAATTAATTACAATGTACTGCCACTGACTGTTGCATTCAGTTGCATCCAGTACTTTGCAAATAAATTTACTCTGAACATCATTGTGTTGATAACAAATTTAATCTGGGCAGTATTGCATTTCTTTCTAAATGTATTTGCTGTTTCAAATTAGTTGAATATAAATGTATTTTTTTTTACCAATGTCTAATGTTTTTTTAAACAGTTGAATTAACAGACCTCATTTGGAAGACGAAGATGCATTATTGGGATAATATCTATGCAGGAAGTACTTGCAAGCCATATCCACTTTAGGTTTTTTTGCAGCAGTATCAGCTGTACAGATGTAATACATCATACTTCTCATCCGATCTACACTTAGTGAAACATGGATAGATAGTCCCTGTAATAGTCCCTAAAGTGCGGAATCAGCTGTGGATACTTTCTAAGCAGATCAAGTGATGAGGCAATGTTAATTGAATATGAGAAGCTTGTGCTCTGGTCAGAGACCCAGCTGGACTCAACAACAAGCAACATGCAGTGTTGTCTGGACTGTTTAGAGGTGGTTACACTCGAAACAAACAAAGAACAATAGCAGAAAAAACAACTTTTTCCCTTCAAAAGACCTAATCCTCATGTGATTTAAATACATTTTATCCTACTTATCATGATGTAAATTTATAACTGCCATCCTAAACTGAGTTTATAAGGGTTTACCCTCCACTGCGTTGCTGGACAGGGGTTTGTTATTTACTGTCAAAGCTTCATTCCATTATAAGGAGCCAGGATGAACCCCAACTCCTCAAGCTCTGTCTTACCAGGGGTTTATGTTAATGATAATGATACCCCATCACGCTCAACCTTACATTACTCCCATCTAGGTCAGGATCATCCATACAGAATTCATTATTGTAAATTTGACCAGACCAAGAATATATGTGTGTGTGTGTGTGTGTGTGAGAGAGAGAGAGAGAGAGAGAGAGAGAGAGAGAAACCATGCAGGTCTAGATGGGACACTATTTGAGTGTTTGTGAATGCAAGAGAGATTCTGACACTGACTGTAGCCTGTCTTTTTACCCCAGCACACAGCTTGTTGGTGGCCCAGCACACCAACAAGCTGCTTAATAATGTTTTTCTGTTTGTGTGTGGTTCTTCCTGAAGGATTCTGGGGACCGTCAGAACTTTGGGTTCTGGTAGCGAGGGTAAGCCCAACCACATCCCCTTTTTAATTTGTAGGTTTAAAACACACCATGTTTGTTTATCCTTTAAATTCTTCCTCCTTTCCGCTGTAAATCACAAGCTGATTTCAGTGCTGCCATCTTGCCAGCCATCCCATTACTATAAGAAAAAAAAAAAAGCAGACATATTACAAGCTAAGCTTTCCATTAATTTTCTGATTTTAAATCCCAGTTCGCACACTTTCTAGTGCTTGTAGTTGCTTTATTCCACTTCTGTCATTTTAATGCTAATTCAATTTTAGATACAAATAGTAAAGGGAGAATGAGAGCAGCCGTTTTTGATATTATTTATATACTGTCATATATATTGACAATATTTGTGTTACCTTTGTTCATCAGTAATGGACTCAGACTTGTATAACTTCTCTATCACTTCTGTCTCCTCCTCTCTTCATTTTCTCCATTTTCTCCTTGCAAGTTGCAATCCATGTACTTTTAACATCTTTATTAACAAAACCAATGTACATCAGACACCACAGCTTTAACATATTATATTAGGGATTAATTAGGCTTTAAATGCTAGAATAATATTCAAAATATTATATCTACAACCAAAATAACGACAAAAAAATGACAGACAATATGTAACATTTGGCAATACATTGGCCATGACACAACCTTTTTTACTGGGTACCTCTTTCAATTAATCTTTGTAATGATGTAATTCATACAAAAAAAGACACACAAAGAATTTGATTTTAAAAATTGGTATTTGCAGTATAATCAAATGAATCATATCTTTTGGAATGGGAAGATTACAATCATAAGGCGTCTTTGTAACTAAACTGTCCTGTGGCACCTGAATATTCATTTAAATATTTCCAAAACTTTAGTGAAAATCAACAATTATAGAGTGCAGTTGTGGAAAATCAGTGTATTACATACTATATGTCTTTCTTACAACATCTACAGCAATAATCACTATCAGTAAATCTGCCAACCAAACTGTTACTTTATTTATCCCACCAGGATAATCCACTCAGTATTGATACTGTATTCCAAGGAGTACAGATAATAAAAACAAGCAGTTGAACAATTAAAACGTGTCAAACAGTAGTAAAAGTCTGTTGATGAAGTGAACTAGTGTCCACATTTTAGTTTACATTTCAAAGCCTGTAAAGTAGTTTGTTCCCATGTCTAACTGTTTGCAGACGGTGACACCATGATAT
This sequence comes from Maccullochella peelii, assembly GCA_002120245.1. Taxonomy (NCBI): domain Eukaryota; kingdom Metazoa; phylum Chordata; class Actinopteri; order Centrarchiformes; family Percichthyidae; genus Maccullochella; species Maccullochella peelii. The sequence continues at coordinate 4,644 of LKNJ01007637.1, read as the reverse complement.
TGCAGGCTGCTCTTGACCGCAGGATATTTGGCTGCAGATGTACATCCCACCTCTTGAGAGCCTGCTGCTAAATGTATGCGATCATTACGTAAAAAGTTCTGTCAGGTGCAGAGGGGCAATGTGACTCACAGATTTAAAGACCACAGTAAGGACAGTTATACTTTGATTCTGTCCATTATGTCAGTACCACCCTTTCTCAAGTCAAGTTAGTTTTACTTATACAGTCCAAAGTGACAATTTTGTCTTTACAATCTGCACAACATACAACACCCTGTATCCTTACGCACTTGATTCAGATAAGGAAAAACTTAACACAAAATAAACCCTTTATCAGGATGGACAATAAGAAGTAGCAATAGTAGAATTACAACATTAAGAAACAGAATGACAATATTAAGTAAATAAAGTGCTAACATACAAATATAAATTTTAAGTGTATTAAGCTTCCTCCAACTCTCCTCATAAGAGACAAGTGGTAATTAAGAAGGGGAAGAAATGGGCAGGATGCAACGGGATGACGCCATGATCTTGGATTGAGTCACCCATGGAGTGTTGTTGAAATGCTGTTGACTAGAAGAAAAAAAAATGACTTCATTAAGTGCAATAAAAACTCAAAAAAACTTAAATCGACCTATATAGAAATAGGAATATAGGTCCAGTTTTTAAAGTCATATTTGGCCCACTGAAGCTACTGTATGGCTGCCAGAAATGACATCTAACTAGATATTAAGATTTCTTCCTACCGTGGGATGTGCATGATGTGCTTATGAGCACAGAATCCAGTCTGTGTCAGTTATATGTTTTTGCATTGTTACAAAAGGAATAATCATATAAATGTTTAATGTTCCTAAAAAATTATTTTTTTAGTTAATTGCACTTTTGTATAGTAATATAATATCTATATTGTATGTATGTGCCTTCCCTGTCTTAAACACACGCACACACACTTGGTCATTCCTGCCACAGTGTCAGTGGAGAACAGCTGCAGCACAGCAAGATGACTTCTGAAGAAAAAGAGGGACACCCATAGGTGCTGTTGAGGTACTGCAAATGTTACTCCACCGTGTGAACATGCAGGTGGTGACCAAATCAGACAAATGCGACAAAGAACACGAGTTATACATGAAAACGATCCCTCTTTTTCTCTTGCGCTCAAATATACTTTAAAGGTTAACAAACACATTAAGGGACATTTGATGAGTTTTTTAAGCACATTCAAATACATGATGGGTGACTGCATTGGCTTTTGAATGAATTGTAGAAGCACCCATTCTCAACTTTGGACTTGTTTTATGAGAGTGTAGATATAAGGTATACAGTGAATTGTACACTATTTCCTAGCGTTGAACCATATAGCAAAGGTATCATATGGTATTTCCACTCTATTATACTTTTGCATAGAAAAAGGTCTGGATTTCTTTTGGTCACTGACTCAAATAGATTCATACACACACCCACAGACACACATGCTGCCTTGACAGTCTGACAGGTTGGCATTGAATAAGTAGGATAGTGCTTTTGTGTTTGTTTGCCCCTCTATATCGGACCATGTCAAACATGCCCTTACAGTAGTGACAAAGGACCTGTCTGTCCATATGTTTCAGCATGATAGCATACAATATAGTGCAGTAGGCTGGTGTATCTCGTTCTCCCTCGCACGCTCTCGCTCTCACACACACACACACACACACAGACACACACACCTCAAAGGTAAACTCTTTGTCCAGTATTGCAAGCCAAAATGCTCCCCTATTATAACACAAGCCTGACTCGCCTGATTCCCCACTACATTATAAGTGTTAATTAATCCCAGCCAAACACAATGCATTCACAAATGGGTTCTATGTGTAATGTGGTCTGCCAAGTACAAGTAGATGCAGATAAAATTCTGCTTTTTGGTCTTCATTTCCATGGCAGGTGGGGGAGAATTATACAACGACACTGCTGCTTTTGTGTTAATAATGTTCAGCTTCTTTTGTTGGAAGTAGAGGTTATAGTCTTTGTTTGAATGCTATACACTAAGTGCTGTTACACCCATCAACGGTGTTTGGTGTATATGTACTTGCTCATTGCCTGTTTGCACTTTGTCACAGAGTCATGGAAATTATGCACAAGCCAAGTTATGAATCAGCAAGTCATTAGTTTGAAATTCAAATCTATTTTCACACCATGTTGTGCTCATTTAAGACCACTGTTGTGCAACAGCTTTAATACTCCATAATAAAATGCAAACAAGCCTAGTAATGTTTCTCTGAGCTTTCATTTGATATGAGGATAGATAAATTGTATGATCAATTGTATAATTAAAGTAAATATCAAAGGGAAAATTGTTTTTTTCTTGTTATGATTTTCACAGCATGGATGCTAATTGCTGATTGATATAATGGTCTTACATGGATGCTTTCAAAGTGTTGCTTGCGCTACTTGTTAGCTCGTAATCTACAGTTGTAGCACAATGATAAGGTAATGAGAGGCAGTTCGTTTTAATATAAGTGACTATTAGTTTAATGAAGACTTTGTCATTAGGAAGTCATATTGTAACACTGTATAGGCTTACTTACATAGGGTCCAGTCACTTTTTCTACAAACTCTCATTCTGTGTGATGCATTATTGATATATTTATTGTTGAAGATATTATACTGGAACATTTTGATCATGTATCATATGTCTTAGCGGGACCTTGCAGAAGTCCAAGTTTCCGTCTCCATTCAATATGTTGTCTCTCTTCCCCAGGTATGGTGATGCTTGTAGTATTGGGATATATTTGGACATGTCAATACTATAATGGAAAATAATAAAAGATACATCCAAGACCAGTAAATTAAGCTATTATCATGACTTTTGTTACATTTATTACGTCTTTTGGTTGTAGAAAAATCAAACTGTCCCAGTGTTTACAACCTGGATGAATATCTGGCAGCTTGTGTTTCTTGCTGCGTTGGATCTATTTCAAGCACATTCCAAGCTCTTGTTACTGGCCAGAGCTGCTAAAAGGTTTTAATAAACTGTAGTTTATTACAACAGTTTGAAAGCATACAGTGACTGTAAGGATTGGGAAAAATGTAGGAAGTGAGTCAGCATAATGACAAACTCATAGCATTGCTCTCATTAGCCAAGTAGCTATCTTAAATGTAAGGTGACATATCGAGACACAAACAGTAAGTTAACAGTGTTATCAGCATTTGTGTTAATGTTAGCCAACTAACCACTATAGCCCTTTTTCACTGCAAGAACTTAATGAAACATAACGTAACATGAAGCGGTTGTCAGTGGTCCTGTTTTTGTTTCCACTGTTTTCCACCCATATGGTGAAGAGTTCCTGGAACCAAATTTGGGCACTGTTGAGAAGCTGATACTAAATGTAAGTTCCAGGTACTTTTAGGTGTTGCCAGCAGTCACATTACAACAAGGATGACTACAACAAACACAAGAGTAAGTACCATTTTTATAATTCCATCTGTATCAACCAGGACAACCAACACTTTAAAAAAAGAGTAACAATGGAGAACTTTTGTTGGACAAACAAAGATGTCTAGAAACTCATTAGTATTTGGGGAGAGGAAGCCATTCAGAGGGAGCTGGAGTGAGCGGTTAGAAACAAAAAAGTAGATCACTAGATTTTTTAGTGAAAAGATACAACCAAATGGTGCAGGAGAAAAAACTGTAAAGATGAAACAAGATTATTGAAAAATAAAGGCTTACGGTGTGCGCAGTGCAGCAAACCGAAAAACTAGTGGTTTGACGAGCTGGATGCCTTTTTGGGCCACCATCTGGCTTGTGCTGCCCCAGCAGTAAATAGAAAACAGTTGATCCCACTGTAGCAAACTGTAAAGTACAGTGGAAACACAGGGAAGAACCTTGTACTATAGTCTCTTAAAGATTAAGTTATGGAAAGCTACAGGACAGGTTATGAGTTGTTTACAGTAGTTCTTACAGTGGAAAAGGTCTAAAAATTAGCTAACCTGCTAACATTGGTGGGGAATATGGGTGCTTGTTTTTGCATATGTGTGCTCTGTACAGGCGAGATAAATTATATTATCTGTGATCAGTCCAAGTGCTGAATTGATTTTCTGACGAATCCTAATATCAAGGTTTATCAAGTCTACAGATAGCCTCAGCTAGCAGTTCTGAGACAGCTCTGTGTCATTTTGTTTTTCATGGAAACTTTTTAAGCCCCGTCATCTAAGGAAGGAAAGGAAGTGTTGTCAACGACTTGAAGGATGTGGGAGTTTATTGAGATGGAAAATGGCTGCTGGTTAGTGTCCTGGGCTAAGCAAATGATATAAAAGCCAATCCCAGTGTTTTAATGGCCTTCATTCTTCTCTGAGGGGGTGGAGGTAATTATAAAGTTCATTACTGTAATGAGATAGGCAGCATTTGAGAGAGCCATCAGTAACTGGGCCGAGACGCAGCGATACAACTGTTGATCAAGTCAATGGAACAGGACATGAATGAGGTTAGGACAAGTTTTGATGATATAATTTGTTCCTAAAATTTGTTTCCTTCTGACATGATGGATGAACCTTAAATCTGACAAATAGCTTTGTGTAAATATTTGGGTTTTTTAGCTTTCTATGCATGAGATTCTGATCCTCACTGTAATTCCGGGACTCTTGACACATTATATCTTTATATATATATAT